>APFE031551072.1:7190-108404 GCA_000404065.3 Pinus taeda
ATTCAAGTATCCTTCCTTCGTTGGCTGGATTCTTACCTCTGTTTCTCTGGTTTTGTTTGCGCAAGAGTTTTTCCTCTACCTTCAAGGCTGCTTGATAGGCATCCTCAACAGTTTTCAAACTTAACAAGCTAATCTCATCTTGGATCTCATACCTTAGCCCATTAATATACCTGGCTACTTTCTCCAAATCATCTTCTACATGCCCTGTTCTGATATTTAACCTGTAAAATTCTTCAGTGTATTCTTTAACAAACATTCCTTTCTGCTTCAGATTTTGCATATGCTTAAAAAGATTCAAATGATAGTCTTTAGGAAAAAACTTAGCTTTCAGTTTGCCTACCATCTTATCCCACTGCTTGATCTTAGATTTCCGCTTTCTCGTTCTTGATGTCTGTAACTCGTCCCACCAGATGGCTGCATGGCCGTTCAGTCTAGTGACTGCAAACTTCACCCTCTTATTCTCCTCAATCTCTTCATAATCGAAATACTGATCTATGGATCTGATCCAATCCATGAGCTCCTCGGCATTTAAACTCCCTTCATACATAGGAATTTCTATCTTGGGTTTGCTGCCAACTTTTGCCAGCATCTTGAGGACTTTGGCAGTTTCATTTTCTTCTCCTGCCTCCACCTCTTCATCAGATTCTTCTGAAGAACTCTCAGTTCTCTCATCAGGTGCTCTTCTCTGAGCTGTTTCCATTGTCTCCATTCGTTCACGCAGTTTTCGCACTTTTTCTATCAGGACTGCATCTGGTTCTGGTCTTCCTCGACCAATTCCTCACCTTGGCGGTATCTTTGCTGCAACACCTGTCACTGGCTCTGAAACCAAAAAATGATGAACCTGACTCTCTAAGCACACTCCGCTTGTATTACAAGCAATAACTTTCAGTATACATACAAACCAATCTCATTCTAAAATGCCGGAATGCTGATTTAAAAACTTTGTTTCAACTTCAACATAAAAAGAGGGCAGCCATATAATTCTTTTCTAGACATACGACCGACTTAAACTCTCTCACATTGGCGCATCGCGTTTCTGGAAAACTCCAGATGTGTCAAAGTCCAAATCTCATAAATCGAGTTCTTGGATCTATTCGTGGCTGTTTCAGAAGAAGCGCAAAGGGAATCATGCTGAATCCCTACATCAGGTGAACAGTGTTGCAGGCAAATCTTTTATGCTCGCCATGTCTCCGTACCACGATACCTCGAGCAAGAATTGTTCAGTGGATCTTGACCTTTTCAATTGTCATCGTGAGGCCTCCCTTTGAGTCCAGTCGTCTCCCATCCAGCACAATTTAAGAGTTCCCTCCCCGAATCATTATGGGAAGCAAGAAATCAATTATTTTTCGAACTCCTCGATTTTATGCAAGCGCGGGACCAAAATTTGGAACATCTTTAAGAAAAATCCACAGGAGCTCTCAAAGCCACAGAGATACAGAGAAGGCAAGAACTCCAAGGCCGACGATTGAGTTCATCACAGAAATGGTTATTTTCAAACTCCAATGCATAGATAGCCACCAGATTCTGTCCATTATCGAATCCACTACTTTTTTAACTCGATATGGCAAAGTAAATGGCGTTTTCTGTGCTCCAGTACGCAACTGCCAGAGTTGCTGGAAGCCAGTTAATGAATATCCAATCTATTATGTTACCATAGATCTCTCTTGTTCTGAACAGCAGTTCGAATCATTTCTGGCAATTAACGATATCGGGGATTTCTTTTATGCGAGATTTTAGGAATCACAATTTCCAAAATCCGGTGTTGTCCCTCGAATCCGCGCAGTCTGTACCTCTTTATTCTCTGTAGAAAGAGATTTCATTCACAAAACTTCACAAACCATTAGTCATAACACAGATATTGTTAACATAATTAAATTAAACCCACAGTTTAATCAGTTCAGGGGATTGTCAACGCATGAATCTACACACCAGTTACACATTGGGCGCAAACACTATATTTTATTCATAAGCACTAATAAAACAGAGATTTTCTTTGCAATTTCACCAAGAACGATTTCTGGTTTTCTTCAAAACACAGTCTTCTTTATTAACCGGAGCTTTTCGCCCATACAAAAAACCACACCACACTTCTGTTACACACGACACACAATTTTTCACAAGCTTCTGAGCTTTTTCGCTCTACTAGATCACACCCTATCTAACCTATATTTCCACGAAGAAATCTCTCTTCGTTTACAACAACTTCCTCACATTAACTCCACTAACAAATTGATAACACAATCTTCTAATTTTAAAAAATCCTAACAATAAAATCTCCTACCTATTAGCGCTCTCACACACCTGTTTTAAGAAATCTTATCGCTAAGTTACTATAATAACTAATTATTTGAGAAATCGCCCTCCTCAATAAATTGGATTTGAACAAATCGTGAATGAATTTCACCCTGTCAGGCCACAACATGTGGACAATTTTCCACATTGCTGGCCAGGTCTAATGCTCCTGCATCAGACTCCCGGGGAAGAAAACTGATCTTGTAGTTGTTTGGAGTTGATCCCCATTCTCTGTAGCTCTGCTGACGTCCTCTACTGGTTCCTCTTTCGACTTGGTCAAATACTGATAATGAGCCTGACTCCTGGTTTGCTTTAGCGCTTTCTTTTTCCTTTTTCCTGCTTTGGGCTTTCGTCTGTTATGGCGTCTCTTTGTGGTTCTTGTTCTGGCTTTTAGTATAGGTACCTTTTTGCAATACATGACTAAATCACCTGTTTGGAATTCCTTTTTCCGCCTCCTCATATCTGCTCGCTACTTGTCTTTGCTACTGCATTCCTACCATCTGCTTTTGACATC
Source organism: Pinus taeda (assembly GCA_000404065.3). Classification (NCBI taxonomy): domain Eukaryota; kingdom Viridiplantae; phylum Streptophyta; class Pinopsida; order Pinales; family Pinaceae; genus Pinus; species Pinus taeda. The sequence continues at coordinate 9,997 of APFE031551072.1, forward strand.
TCCCTCAAACATGCTTCTAGGAGTTAGCCAATTCATATCTACTTGGATTTTCTTCGGATCCAATTTCAGCTCTTCTTTAGAGACTGCATATTCCTTCAAATCTTCATTCTTCACCCTGATGGTGATTTTATATAAGGATCAAGAATTTGAATTCATGTGCCATTCAACTTCTTTCTTCGGATTGAGTATTGTTTGCACAACACATGGATTAAGACTTCCATTTATTTTCCCTTTATCCATCAACTCTTCCATTTTTGTTCCAGTTTCGACATTTTCCTGCATTACCCTGTAGGCTACTTTATTCGGCAAACTGACTCCAGGTATTAGATCATTATGGTGGCTAATACTCCTGGGTAACAACTCATCCACAACAATATTAGCAGAACCATTCAATAAATTCTGAATTTCTTCAGGTAAATCTTCTAAATTTGTAGAAGTTAAAATTACCTTGGGTTTTCCAACATTAGCAAAATGCATCTCCTTACCCTTCTCATCTTCCTGCAACAGGATCTTCTCATTTATCAACGTGACACTATCTCCAAGTGCTTCTTTATTAGCTTCAGCTTTCAATGGCAGTAGTGTATGCTTATGCCCATCTTTCTCCAAAGTATAAGTATTTCTTCTGCCATCATGTATGGCATTTTGGTCAAACTGCCAGGGCCTCCCTAGCAATATGTGGCATACATCTATCGGCATTACATCACGTAAAATGACATCCTTATAAGTACCAATCTGAAATTCAACTTGACATTGTTCAGTTACAAAAATTTGATGGCCTTTCTGAAGCCATATACTTTATAAGGAGTGGGGTGTACTGTTCTCTCCAACTTCAACTTGTCCACCATCTCTGTAGAAACAAGGTTGTCAGTACTACCGCTATCAATTATCAACTTGCAACACTTACCCTTGGACTTACATACAGTTCTGAATAAAGTCTTCCTTTGAACTGGTTCTTTTGCTTCCTTAGCTCCTTCCAGTAATACCCTCTTCAGTAATAGGGACTCTCCGTCTTCTGGTGGTTCCTCTTTAGCTTCAGATTGAGGAATCTCTTCCTTGGCTTCTGCAACATTCACGTTGCGCTGGTTTGTTGATCTCTGATGAGGACAATCCCATTGTACATGTCCCCATTCACCACATGCAAAGCATCGAACATCTCTTCCTCGGCCTCTGCCTCTGGGCACAAACCTTCCACGACCAAAATCTCCTCTTTGTGGTGCTCTATTGCTCGCACTCCCTGCCTCATTCTGAGAGTGTTGAACTTTGGATTCAAGTATCCTTCCTTCTTTTGCTGGATTCTTACCTCTGTTTCTCTGGTTTTGTTTGCGCAACAATTTTTCCTCTACCTTCAAGGCTACTTGATAGGCATCCTTAACAGTTTTCAAACTTAACAGGCTAATCTCATCTTGGATCTCATACCTTAGCCCATTAATATACCTGGCTACTTTCTCCAAATCATATTCTACATGCCCTGTTCTGATATTTAACCTGTAAAATTCTTCAGTGTTTTCTTTAATAGACATTCGTTTCTGCTTCAGATTTTGCATCTGCTTAAAAAGATTCAAATGATAGTCTTTAGGCAAAAACTTAGCTTCCAGTTTGCCTACCATCTTATCCCACTGCTTGATCTTAGATTTCCCCTTTCTCGTTCTTGATGTCTGTAACTCGTCCCACCAGATGGCTGCATGGCCCTTCAGTCAAGTGACTACAAACTTCACCCTCTTATTCTCCTCAATCTCTTCACAATCGAAATACTGATCTATGGACCTGATCCAATCCATGAGCTCCTCGGCATTTAAACTCCCTTCATACATAGGAATTTCTATCTTGGGTTTGCTTCCAACTTTTGCCAGCATCTTGAGGACTTTGGAAGTTTCATTTTCTTCTCCTGCCTCCACCTCTTCATCAGATTCTTCTAAAGAACTCTCAGTTCTCTCATCAGGTGCTCTTCTTTGAGCTGTTTCCATTGTCTCCATTCGTTCACGCAGTCTTCACACTTCTTCTATCAGGACTGCATTTGGTTCTGGTCTTCCTCGACCAATTCCTCGCCTTGGCGGCATCTTTGCTGCAACACCTGTCACTGGCTCTGATACCAAAAAATGATGAACCTGACTCTCTAAGCGCACTCTGCTTGTATTACAAGCAATAAATTTCAGTATACATACAAACCAATCTCATTCTAAAATGCTGGAATGCTGATTTAAAAACTTTGTTTCAACTTCAACATAAAAAGAGCGCAACCATATAATTCTTTTCTAGACATACGACCGACTTAAACTATCTCACATTGGCGCATCGCGTTTCTGGAAAACTCCAGACATGTCAAAGTCCAAATCTCATAAATCGAGTTCTTGGATCTACTTGTGGCTGTGTCGGAAGAAGCGCAAAGGGAATCATGCTGAATCCCTACATCAGGCGAACAGTGTTGCAGGCAAATCTTTTATGCCCACCATGTCTCCGTACCACGATACCTCGAGCAAGAATTGTTCAGTGGATATTGACCTTTTCAACTGCCATCGTGAGGCCTCCCTTCGAGTCCAGTCGTCTCCCATCCAGCACAATTTAAGAGTTCCCTCCCCGAATCATTATGGGAAGCAAGAAAGCAATTATTTTTCGAACTCCTCGATTTTATGCAAGCGCGAGACCAAAATTTGGAACATCTTTAAGAAAAATCCACGGGAGCTCTCAACGCCACAACGATACAGAGAAGGAAAGAACTCCAAGTCCGACGATTCAGTTCATCACAAAAATGGTTATTTTCAAACTCCAACGCATAGATAGCCACCAGACTCTATCCATTATCGAATCCACTACTTTTTAAACTCGATATGGCAAAGTAAATGGCGTTTTTTGTGCTCCAATACGCAACTGCCGGAGTCGCTGGACGCCAGTTAATGAATATCCAATCTATTCTGTTACCATAGATCTCTCTTGTTCTGAACAACAGTTCGAATCATATCTGGCAATTAACGATATCGGGGATTTCTTTTATGTGAGATTTTAGGAATCGCAATTTCCAAAATCCGGTGTTGTCCCTAGAATCCGCGTAGTCTGTACCTCGCTATTCTTTGTAGAAAGAGATTTCATTCACAAAACTTCACAAACCATTAGTCATGACATAGATATTCTTAACATAATTAAATTAAACCCACAGTTTAATCAGTTCAGGGGATTGTCAACGCATGAATCTACACACCAGTTACACATTGGGCGCAAACACTATATTTTATTCATAAGTACTAACAAAACAGAGATTTTCTTTGCAATTTCACCAAGAACGATTTCTGGTTTTCTTCGAAACATAGTCTTCTCTATTAACCGGAGCTTTTGACCCATACAAACAACCACACCACACTTCTGTTAGACACGACATACAATTTTTCACAAGCTTCTGAGCTTTTTCGCTCTACCAGATCACACCCTATCTAACCTATATTTCCACGTAGAAATCTCTCTTCGTTTACTACAACTTCCTCACATTAACTCCACTAACAAATTGATAACACAATCTTCTAATTTTAAAAATCCCAACAATAAAGTCTTCTACCTATTAGCGCTCTCACACACCTGTTTTAACAAGTCTTATCACTAAGTTACTATAATAACTAATTATTTGAGAAATCGCCCTCCTCAATAAACTGGATTTGAACAAATCGTGAACGAAATTCACCCTGTCAGGCCACAACACGTGGACAATTTTCCACATTGCTGGCCAGGTCTGATGCTCCTGCATCAGACTCCCGGGGAAGAAAACTGATCTTGTAGTTGTTTGGAGTTGATCCCCATTCTCTGTAGCTCTGCTGACGTCCTCTACTGGTTCCTCTTTCCACTTGGTCAAATACTGATAATGAGCCTGACTCCTGGTTCGCTTTAGCGCTTTCTTTTTCCTTTTTCCTACTTTGGGCTCCCATTCTACTCTCTCTCTCTCTCTTTCATACTCTTGGACACTTAGAGTTTTATTGGAGAACTCTTGGAAGGGTGTGGCATACATAGGATTTGGAGAAAGAAGACAAAGAAAGAGCAGGAAAGTGTAAGAGGACATTAGGATTAGCAACTACAATGGGTTTTTCTTGCAGGTACCAAGTTCCATGTATGATTTCCTTACTAGTTTTGGCATGCATGGCATATGCATGTGGTTTCTTGGTCATGATTTGTCATTGGCATGAAGGAGTTCCTAGATTGACAATGGTTTTTCCTAGCCTTGCCATTTCTTGGATAGCTATGGTGTTGTGGGAGTCTTTCCCTTTTGTTTTCTGGTTGGTTCTCATGTTCCTTTGGGTGTGGGTTGAGTTATTAGTTCCTGGAGCCTTGGTTGGACAAACGATCCAGAGCCCTGTAACAACTTGGGTTGAGTTATTAGTCCTAGAGCCTTGATTGGAAAAACACTCTAGATCCCTTGGTGGGTTGAGTTACTAGCCCTGGAGCCTTGGTTGGACAAATGGTCTGGAGCTCGAAAACAACTGTGAGTTAAGTTACTAGTCCTGGAACCTTGGTTGGAAAAATGCTATGGAGCCCTGGAAATCTTGGGTAGAGACCAAACTGGTGATGGTTAGTGATGTATGATCGTAAGTGGAATCACTAGTTGAGGGTTGAGGTGGTTTGGCCTTTGGAAGCCCTGTTTTTATTTTTATGGATTTGTTTTATGAGAACCCACATTCATGCTTGGAATATGGCATGGGGGTGATTGGATGAAGAGAGACTTGGTTCAACCAATCTATGGTTTGGTGGAACTAGAAGTCCTAAACCTATTTGGCCTTTGCATTCATCAATAAGAGCTCTCTTTCTCCCTAATATTTTATGGGTAAATATAATTGTTTATATGTGGCTTATATGGTTGTTATATCCTTGATATTTCTGTTGGTTTTATGCTGGTTATGAATGAGTTTTTTGACAATAATAATGTATGGCTCTCATCATGTTTTGGTTAATCATTGAATGCATAATTAATAAATGGCTTAATAGATGGTAATGTAATTATTGTGAGGATGCATCAATGCTTCTTAGTAATTCTTAGATAAGTATGAGATCCATATGCTCAAATGTGTTGTTTAAACCTATAAAATGCATATTTTTGACATGTTTGACGAAATGCCTGTCATGGATAATAGGGGTCCAGTCAAGCGTTTGTTCAAGTATTTGCATTTGTAGAATTTTTTTGAGGTTACCTTTCAGTTCTGGAAGTTTCATGGAGTTTTGGGGCCTGAGCCGTGGCCTTGAAAAAGTGGCACTGAATCCAGAGTTGCTGGCACAAAACTAATTGGAAAAGTCCCCAGTCGCATGCATGCCTTGCTATGGGAATGGATGGAGGGTCCTAGTCACACACATGCCCATGTCAAGGGAATGATTGAGGATTTAAGACAATAAAGTGTCAGTTTGTCTTAGGGGCTAGTCACTTGGATGGGTTGGATGGATCCTCGGGGTTTTGTTTTAGGTGTATAAGGTCAGTTGGTATGTGTTATGTCAGTTCCACTTCATTAACTATTACATAGGGAGTTGAATCATATCATAGTAACTATTCGTCACCTTCTTACCTCGATTGGCCGATTACTTAGGTAGATGTGGGAGGAGGGTGTTACAGAGTGGTATCAGAGCATGGTTCTATTCTCCTTGGGTGATGTCTTATTTCCATTCCCCTTGGGTGAATGTGTTGTCATGTGTACATGTTGGTTGTGTTAGTTTCAGTATTTCCAACCTTCCTCCAGTGATCAAATATGCTCTTACAAAGTGATTTTGAAGTGTCAAGGTCAAATTTTGTCATTTCAGTGAGTCTTCAAGCAAAATTTGGTCACTAGGCATTAGGTCTAGGGTTTGCTCTCACTCTTTTAAAATTTGCCCAAATGCCAATCTATGTCACTATTTAGCTGATTCTATCATCATTCATAGGGTTTTCATTATCATGTCAGGTTCCATTGGGTCATTTCACACCTTGTTCATGCTTCAGTTGCGCCTAGGTAAGGTCATTTCCCTCTCCTAGGGTTTTGAAGGAAATTTATCTTGGACGGTCAAATCATCGGCAAAAATTGTTTCCTAATGTTCATACACCTTCCCCTATCTTTCATGTACCTTATCAAACACTTCCCATCACTGAGATTCCCTAAATTCTTCATTTTCGCACAAACCCTAGTTTCTAGCTACAACCTGGCAATTTTCTAGGTTGGGCCTGTGTTTTTCCCTTTTGGACCCCTTCCCCTCACTCAATCTCTAAGATTCCACTTTCCCCTACTTCCTAACATTCCTCCCTACTTCCAAAAATTTCCCCAAGAATTTAGAAGCCCCTTATTCCTTTCATTTCATTTCATTTCGACAAAATTCCTTGTTTCACACATCGGGATAAGTTTCACTCAAGTGGTGTTTCAGAGCCATAAAAGATGAATTTGGGAAAACTGAGAGAGGTTTTTATCCACAACATGCCAAAGAAGAAAAACCTCCTTCACTTTTTTCACAGGTGTAATGGTTTTAGAGAAATGTCAAAATTACAATCGCTAGATCCAAGGAGGTTGTCCAAGGCACTAAAACGACGGAAAAGGCCCGATCCACTCCAAATTTTGGCCAAAGCCTCTTTGAATGAGCATGGTACTTGATTTGGGACTCCCAGCCCAAATTTCAAGAAATTTGGAGAAAATTTTGTCAATTGTGAATTTTTTGTGCCACATACAGGTTTTCTCCACCAACGGGTCGCGCACCGTGCGCGACCCTTTCGATTGGGAGGTCCATTTTAGGAAAAGTTTGCATTTTTGGATTTTCCATGCAAAAATAGACTTTCTCAGCAAAGACCAAGAAATTTCACCAAGTTTTGAGCCTCCAGAAGGTCAGAAAACAAGCAAAAAATGACTTTCTGCCACCTATTTGAAACACAGGAAGCAGTCTTGGGAGATTGCAATTTTGGAGGGGCAAATGGACACCAAATTCAGAAATTCCACTTGGGTTGGAAATTAGACATCCAGAAATTTCCAACAAGCCCACTTTTTCCTCATTTTGACACCTGGAAGTGCCTCAAAAACTGCTCCAATGGTGCGCGACCTGTTCAGAATCAGTGTGCGACCCGTTGGGCAATTTTCACAGAAATTGTACCTACAGCTCAGCAAAACGCAGTTTTGACTAGGTTTGAATTTTTGGAGTGTATTTTGATCCTCCTTGATGTAAATGATGTAATTTTATGATATTTTGACACTTATTTATCTCTTCTAGAAGATTCATTCATGAGATAGGCAAAAATTAAATAAATGAATTGGTTTCCTAGCTTATAGAGGCAAGTTGTTTTGACTGCCTAGATTTTAGTGCTCAGTTTGGAATTGGTTGAAACAGCTCCTAGGATAGTGAGCTCGACCCCTAGAGGCAAGGAAAGATGTTAGCTTGCCTATATTATTTACTTTCCTAGTCATTTTCATGGTTGGACTCTTGAGGGAGAAAGCTTCTATTGTATTACTCATTGTATCTCTGCATTTTTGGAAAAGGAAGAAAGACTAGGGTTTTGCAGTCCTTTTTGGGATTCTTGTGGTTACATGTATTGATGGTGTGCTTCTCATTGTAATTGTAAGTTTGTTATGTGAATCATCTTCTTACTTTTTCTTCTGCAAATTAGGCAAATGAAGTGTTAAGGTAGAATTCATGGTTGCTATGCTCTGCCTTTAAGTTTGCTTAATATCAATGTTTTCAGCTGTTTAAGGAGAATTCAAGGTGATTACTTGCTCTCCTTAGCTCCTCACCAATCATTCTCAATCGTTCCAAATCTTTCAAAGGCATCAATACAGTCTCCTACCTTGCCCCAAAGAACCCCCTGCGAAAACTGTGTCCAATCCCTACACCCAAAATTGCCTTTCCCCAATTTTCCACCAAAACACTAAAAATCCCAAATCAAACCTTTTTATCAGTTTACTAGCCTAAAATCAGTGTTCTTTATTGGTTATCTCTGCCTGTTGAAGATCTTTGCTGAGATAGACCGGAGAGAGCCCTCTCTTGCCCCGTAGGGCTAGCTACGAGGCTAAGTGGTTTGATATTGCCTTGGAGTTTACCTTTTTCAGACTGAGGTGAAATTTCAAGCCCTAACAGGTTGCATATAGGTCCTTGTGCTTGTTGCATATGCATGGTGTTGGCCATGATTGCATTGGTGTCTACATATGAAAGTTGATGGTGTCATTGTTGAATGTAATTGTTGTGAGTGTATGTTGGTCATGCATTGGTTATGTGTGTCCATGTTCATATGTTGTTATGCATATATTAGCATGGTGTAGCTTTCATGCATGAGGTCATAAAATGTGGTTGGTATGTTCATGCATTGATGACTGGATAATGGTTGAAACAATGAAAAAATGTTGATATGATTACGTTTATATGTATATATTGCGCTATTTTGGTTGGTTGATGATATATCCTCCCCGAACTATACTAAGGTACATTGGTTTTTTATGATTTGGTTTAGCTGGCATAATATAACTTGTTGGAAGAAGAGATCAAAGATGACTAGCAAGATGGTAGATTACAAAGATTCTCCCTATGAATCATATGAAGAGCATGGCGTTGGGCACTCTTCTGACTTAGCATACACATTGAGGAGTTTGAAGCAAGAAATAAGGAGTTTAAAAGAAGATAATGATAGAATCATGCAGGCACTGGAGAAACAAGCAAATTTTAATGCAATAATCCTTTTAGAGTTTGTCAGAATTGTAGAGGCAGGTAACACTTCGGGTCAGCTCTAGATAGGAGGATAGAACTAATGGAGCATATGGTAGGAGATATCGTAGTGGGCACATTTTATATAGATATGACATGATCAGGGATGGAAGGTTTGTGGATACACAAGACAAGAGAGGTGATGAACACAAGTACTATTATAGTTCTGGTTCTGACATGTATCATGGTCATCATCATTATCATCCTTACAGGAGGAGTGATAGGGGATATTTTCTGGATGATTCAAGAAAGAAGAGCCACCTACATTTGATGGGGAAATGAATAAATCACAAGATGCAGAAGCATTGTTTCTTGGAATGAATAAGTTCTTCAGGATACATGATTACTTAGAGAACATGAAGTCTAAAATAGCTACATTCAGTCTTAAAGGTAAAGTAGATATCTAGTGGGAATATGTAAATAACGTCAAAGATATTTATGAGGAGGAGTTGACCTGGAGTGAATTCAAGAGACTATTCATGAAGAAGTACCTATTGGAGAGGTACTATGATGACAGGGCAAAAGAGTTTTATGAGCTAAATATGGGATCTATGACTGATGAGAAGCACACTAGCATACTTTTGGAGTTGTTGAGGTATGTGCCTTACCTCAAGGTAGAGAAGGCCAAGATTCAGAGATTCATTAGTGGGTTGACAATAGCATTTAAGGATAGGATTGAGTTTGATGAGCCTAGAACATTGGAGGAGGCCATCCGAAAACTAAAGCATTATTATGAGCAATCAAAGTGCACATCTAATACTAAACCAGAATGGAGGGGTAATAATAAGAACAAAGGGAAATTGGACCAAAAATGGGTAAGGCCTCAGGACACAAGTAACAAAGAGAATGCAGGGCTGCACAAGAAGTTCAATGCATCTAACAGAGGACAGGAATTTCAGTCTGAATAGAACAAGGGTGATGATAAGAAGCCTGTACAATGTTGGACTTGTGGCAAATATCATTGTTAGAGATATTGTCCACATCATCAGGGTGGTAGGCCGCATATTTACAGTGCCCAGGAGGCGCAGACTATTGGGGATCTTGGAACAAGTGTTTTTAGGATCTATGTAGCGTTGGATAATAGGCAAGCAGATCATTAGGTGTCTATTATTGAGATGGATGGTAAGCTTTGTGATCAATTTGTTTCTATTTCGATTGACCCTGGATCTAATTATAGTTATGTTAATCCTGAACTCATGGATAAGTGTGGTTTGAATAAAGAAGTACATGCAAAGTCTTGGTTAGTGTAGTTGGATACAGGTACAAAGAAGTGAGTTCATCATTGGGTAAGAGCTTGTTCATTTGAGTTGAATGGTATGTCTACATCAACACATTTGAATGCATTGTCATTGGGTTCGTATAACACACTTTTGGGTATGGACTGGTTGTATCTCCATATGGCCAAGGTGGATTGTTATGACAAAGCTATTGAGTGTTTGGATGATAATGGAGAAAAATGAATCTTATAGGGTAAGAAGAAAGAAACATCTGTTAGGATGGTGACAACTATGCAGGAAAAGCACAATCACAGGAAAGGGTGTGTGTTATTTGCAGTGCATATTTCTAGTGGAAAAGGTAAGGAAGCTGAGGATGCAAATGTCTTGAGTAGGTACCCGGTTTCATAAAAATTTAAGGATGTATTTCCCATAGAGATTTTAGAGTTTTTGCCTCATAGGGAAGTAGAATTTTCTATTTAGTTGGTACCGGGGCCAACACCAACATCAAAAGAACCATACAGGATGAGCACTCAAGAGTTCGTAGAAATGAAGTTGCAGTTGAAGGAAATGCTTGACAAGGGATACATTAGGCCAAGCGTATCACCATGGGGTGCACTGGTATTATTTGTGAAGAAGAAGAATGGTATGCTCAGGTTATGCATTGATTACAGGCACTTGAATAAACTAACCATTAAGAAGAGGTATTCGTTGCCGAGGATTGATGATTTTTTCAATCAGTTGAAGGGAGCACAGTTTTCTCGAAGATTGATTTGAGATCTGGATATAATCAGGTATGCATCAAGGAAGATGATATTTACAAGAAAAATTTTCAGACCAAGTACGGACATTATGAGTTGTTGTAATTCCTTTCGGTTTGACTAATGCTCCAACTAATTTTATGTGCTTGATGAATAGTGTGTTGCATCCTTATCTAGACAAGTTTATTATTGTATTCATTGATGATATATTGATATATTCTAAGAATGAAGAAGAGCATGCAAAACATTTAGCAACAATATTGAGATTTCTAAGAGAGAATTAGTTGTATGCTAAGCTTAGAAAATGCAGTTTCTTTCAGACAGAGGTACATTACTTGGGACATGTGGTTTCCAATGAAGGCATAACAATAGATCTAGATAAGATAAGGGCTATCATGGAGTGGGAAGCTCCTAGGAATGTGGATGAGGTAAGATCAATTATGGCAATAGCAAGTTACTATAGGAGGTTCATCAAGAACTCATCACAAATTACATATCCCATCACAACATTGCAGTGAAAAGGTAAGAAGTTTGAATGGATAGAGGAATGTGCAAGAAGTTTTGAGCAATTGAAATGGTTGTTGACAAGTTATCCAGTGCTAAATATTGTAGATCTGGGCATAGAATTTGTGGTATGCATAGATGCTTGTAAAAGTGGACTTGGCGGAGTTCTTATAAAGGAGGGACAGGTAGTATGCTATGAGTCACAAAAATTGAATGAGTACGAGCATAATTACCTGACACATGATCTTGAGTTGGAATTGATCATCCATGCACTAAAGATGTGGAGGCATTATCCTCTTGGCAGGAGGTTCGTACTGATGAGTGATCACATTGGATTGAGGTATCTATTTGACAACCCAAATTTGAATGCTAGGCAAGCTAGATGGTTGGCCATGATCAACGAGTTCGACTTTGAGATCAGGTATATTAAAGGTAAAGAGAACAAGGTTGCATATTTTCTTCGTAGGCGGATACAGGTGAACCACATAACAGCTATGAGTTCTTATGGGACATATTTACAGGCTCAGGTCTTATAGGCAGGTCAACAGTATAACAAGTACATGGAGCTTAGGCACCGGTTACAACATAGTACAGGTACATGTACAAGTGTAGGTATAGGTATAGGTGTAGGTATAGGTGCACTGAATGTGGACTATCATCTCACAACAGATGGCATGATTAGATTTAGGGACATGAGATATGTGCCAGATGACAGTGAGCTCAAGAAGCTCATCTTAAGAGAGTTTCATGTGAAATCGTATTCAGGTCACCAGGGATACTAGAAGACATTGAGAATGGTGAATAAGTTCTACTACTGGCCAAACTTGAAGAAATAAGTGGCATAGTTTGTGGCGAGATGCTTGGATTATCAACAATTAAAGGCAAAGTGTAAGCATCCAAGTGGGTTACTACGACTGATCTCGATTCTAGAGTGGAAATGGTATGTCATTTCCATGGAATTCATCATATTTTTGTCGAGAACATAGAAAGCATGATTCCATCATGGTTGTAGTGGAAAGACTGACTAAGGTAGCACACTTCATTCCAGTGAAATCTACCTATTCAACTAGTGATTTGGCACAGGTGTTCATCATAGATGTGGTCATATTTCATGGTGTTTAGAAGAAGATTGTGTCAGACAGGGACGTAAAGTTCACTTCCAAGTTTTGGAAGGAGTTGTTTGTAGGTCTAGTTATAGATTTGGCCTTCAACACAACTTATCATCCACAGATAGATGGACAAATAAAGAGGTTCAACAGGATATTGGAAGATATTTTAAGGATGTATGTGATGCATCAATAGTGGAAGTGGGAAGCGTATCTTCCACTAGTAGAGTTTTCTTACAACAATGGGTATTAAGAGTAACTAAGGATGAGTCCATTTGGGTCATTGTATGGGCGGAGTTGTAATAGTCCCATCAATTGGAGTGACCCGATGAATAGGGTATTGATTGGACCAGACATGTTAGCAGAAATGGAACAATAATTGTAGGTAATCAAGAAGAATCTAAAGACTACGCAGGATAGGTAGAAAATTTATTTCAGATCAGAACATGTTGTTTAAGGAGTTTTAGGTTGGGGAACAAGTGTACTTGTGCATCAAGCCCAAGAAGAGCTCTTTGTCGATTGGATCATGTACTAAGCTGGTACCTCGGTTTTGTGGACCTTTCAAGATTCTTGAGAGGATTAGACGAGTAGCTTATCAGCTTGCACTACCTCCGAGAGTGAAAGTCATGATGTTTTCCATGTGTCATTGCTTAAAAATTATGTTAAATATATTGATCATGTGATCGACTGGTCTGTATTGCAGGTGGAGACAGAAGGAGAATTCCATCCGAAACCTCAGTGTATATTGAAGAGAAGGATGCTCATGATCTGGAACCGAGAAATCAAATAATTTAAAGTGCAGTGGAAGCACTTTGGGCCTGATGAAACTATATGGGAGATGGCAGATCAGATGCGGGCTATGTATCCTTCTCTATTTGCTAGTTGAGCGAATGTTTTGGTAAATGTGTTGGTGCGATGTACATATGTATATGGATGTCAATAATGCCATGAGATGTGTTATAAATATGCAATAAGTGGTAGGGGTTTCATGTCATTATGGTTGTCATGTTGTTATGTTGTCATCTTGGCTTTCTTCTCAGCAGGTTGATCATTGTAAATAATGTAATGAGCTAAGTTATAATGCCCCATGGAGAGAATGTTTTTCTTTCAGTAGTATTTTTGGTTGCAGGTGTCATTGAACATCGAGGATAGTGTTCCCCCAAGGGGGATGGGTCTATAACAACCCTAGTAAAAAATCCATGTAATCAAAGTTAAGAAAGGAAAAATAATAACCATGGTCACGAGACATGTATTCCAAGCTGAATGTTGGGAAAAACATCCTAGTGTGGGTGTTTATTTTGTTTATTATGGCTATGGAAATTGGCAAAGGAAATGGCTAAGGCTTGGCAAAGGCAAAGTGGCATTTATTTTCATTTATTTATGAAAATAATGGAAATTAGGAGAAAAGTAAGGTGAAAGGTGACAGGTTGCATGTGAGGAGGAAAATGAAGGAAAATAATGGGAAATGAAGAAAATAGAGGCCTCATTAATAAAAAGGCTTCTAAGGATTAGTTCATGGCTTTTGATCAATTCATTTTTGGAGCTCTCATTCTATTCTCTCTCTTTCTCATACTCTTGGACACTTAGAGTTTTCTTGGAGCACTCTTGGAGGAGTGTGGAATACCTGGGATTTGGAGCAAGAAGGCAAAGAAACAACAAGTGCAAGAGGACATTGAGATCAATAACTACAACATGTTTTTCTTGTAGGTACCAAGTTGCATGTATGATTTCATTACTAGTTTTGGCATGCATGACATATGCATGTGGTTTCTTGGTAATGATCTATCATTGGAATGGGGGATTTCCTAGATTGATAGTGGTTTTTCCTAGCCTTTCCATTTCCTGGATAGTCATGGTGTTTTGGGAGTCTTTCCCTTTTGTTTCCTGGTTGGTTCTCATGTTCTTTTGGCTGTGGGTTGAGTTATTAGTTCCTAGAGCCTTGGTTGGAAAAACACTCTAGAGCCTTGTAACAACTTGGGTTGAGTTATTAGTCCTAGAGCCTTGGTTGGAAAAATTCTCTAGAGCCCTTAGTGGGTTGAGTTACTATTCCTAGAGCCTTGGTTGGACAAACGATCTGGAGACCGGCAATAGTTGTGGGTTGAGTTACTAGTCCTGGAGCCTTGGTTGGAACAAATGCTCTAGATCCCTAGACAACTTGGGTAGAGACCAAACTGGTGATGGTTAGTGATGTATGACTATGAGGTGGAATCATTGGTTGAGGCTTGAGGTGGTTTGGCCTCTAGAAGCCTTGGTTTTATTTTGATGTATTTTTTCTATGAGAACCCACATTCATGCTTGGAATATGGCACGAAGGTGATTGGCTGAAGAGAGACTTGGTTCAACCAATCTATGGTCGGGTGGAACGTGGAAGTATTGAACCTAGTTGGCCTTTGCATTCATAAATATGAGCTCTATTTCTCCCTAATATTTTATGGGTAAATATACTTGTTTATATGTAGCTTATATGGCTGCTATATCCTTGATATTTCTGTTGGTTTTATGTTGGTTATGAATGAGTTTTTTTACAGTAATAATGTGTGGATCTCATCATGTTTTGGTTAATCACTAAATGTACAATGAATATTTTGCTTAATAGATGATAATGCAGTTATTGTGATGAGGCAGTTATTGTGATGAGACATCAATGCTTCATAGTGATTCTCGAATAAGTATGAGACCCCAATGCTCAAATATGTTGTGTAAACTTGTATAATCATATTTGTGACATGTTTGACGAAATGGTTGTGATGGCTAATAGAGATCCAGTCAAGTACCTGTTCAAGTATTTTCATTTGTATCATTTTTTTGAGTTTACCTTTCATTTCTTGAAGTTTCATGAAGTTTTTGGCAGTGGCCCGAGTCCTGGCCTTGAAAAAGTGGCACAGAATCCAGAGTCGCTGGCACAAAACTACTTGGAAAAGTCCCCATTCGCACACATGCCTTGCTATGAGAGTGACTGGAGGGTCCAAATTGGATGCAATCCCATGTCAAGGGAGTGACTGAGGCTTTGAAGTAGCAAAATGCTAGTTTGTCTCAGGGGCTAGTCACTTGGATGAGTTGGATGACTCCTGGGGGTTCTATTGTAGGTGTAGAAGGTTAGGTTGTCCGTGTTCCATCAATTCCACTTCCTTAACTATTACATATGGAATTTAATTATATCATAGTAACTCTACGTCACATGTTTACTTTGGTTGGTTGATTACTTGGGTAGATGTGGGAGGAGGATTTTACAGAAGCCTATAAAGGATGTGTGCTTAGGAAAAATGTCAAGAAGCCCTTTCCACGGAATGAAAGTAGGCCCAAATAAATTTTGGATCTAGTCCATTATGATGTGTGTGGTTCAATGCTAGTGAAATATCTTAGAGGCGCTTTCTACTATGTAACCTTATTGATGACTTCTATCGCAAGACATGGATCTACTTCACGAAGACAAAGGAAAAAGTCTTTGACAAATTTCAAGAATTCAAGGCTAAAGTGGAAAACTTGAAGGGAAATAAAATAGAGATCTTGAGATATGATAATGGAGGTGAATACACCTCCAAGGAGCTTGTTTCCTTTTATAAAGAATCTGGGATTAAGAGGGAATTGATACTCCTACAAGCCACAACAAAATAGAGTTGTTGAAAGAAATAATAGAACCATCAAATAATGTGTCAAGATGATGATCGATGATCAAGTCTTGTCTACATTTCTATGGAGTGAAGAAACTGTGATAGATGTCTATATTTAAAATAGAATTCCTCGTTGAATTTTGAAAGACAAGACTTCTGAAGAAACATTCACTACACAGAAACCATATATTGGTCATTTGAGAATATTTGGTTTTCTCGTTTATATGTACCTAAAGATAAGAGAAACAAGCTAGATACTTCGGGAAAGAAAGGAATATTCATTGGATGCAGTGCATCATAAAAAAATTATAGAACCTACGTTCGAGGACAAAGACAGGTTGAATTTAACAAGAATGTGACCTTTGATGAGAATGATGCCTATTGGAAATCTAAAGAAGTTCCAATGGATTCTGATGAGGACAAAGGACACGAATCTACCAAGGAAGAAGATTTTAGTCCATCCAACTCTTCTAAACATCCCCTAGAACATAAATAAGATCCAGAAGAGCCTAACAAACCAATGGATCCGATTATTGTTCCTGAGATAAGGAAGATGTCAACTTGGCTTAGATTTACCTTGTAGGAAGTAGAAGGACATGCAACATCACATGGCTCCTTCAGGGAAAGAAAGAGACCAAAGAGGTATTTCAATTATGCATCATTAATGAATAATCTAATTCATTATGAACCTTCCACCTATGAAGGAGTAGTTAGCCAACAAGTTTGGAAAGATGCAATGCTAGAAGAATACCAACCAATCATGAAAATTGATATATGTGATATTGTGTCAAAACCAGAAGGGAAATTTGTGGTCATCTCCAAATGGGTATACAAGATCAAGCATGCAGTGGATGGCAACATTGACAAATACAAGGAAATTTTTGTGGCTAGAGGGTTCTCCCAAAAAGAGGGAGAAGACTATGATGAGAATTTTTCTCTAGTTTCTAGGTACACTACCATTAGATCTAGCATTTATATTACTTCTTCTATGGGTTGGAATTTACATCAAATGGATGTAAAGACTAATTTCCTCAATGGTGTGATTGAGGAGAAAGTGTATATAGAGCAACCTCAAGGTTTTGAGGTTCATGGAATAGAATCTAATGTTTATAGATTGAATAAATCCTTGTATGGACTTAAAAAAGCACGTAGAGCATGTGTTGACGGTGCTGGACCTGCCAACGTATAAGGGATATCCCCAGTATGAAGTCCCAATTAGACTTCACACCATTTGGTATATGAGTCCCATTCAAAAATGTGGCTTGAAAACCATTTACTTAAATACTTTCCTTGGCTATAGATGTTATCATAAGAGAGAAATGCGCATGTACTTTTGGATGAGAAAGTGAGTATGCCTTGTGAAATGTTCAATTGTAATTTGTATCAAGGTTATTTCACTGAAAGGGAACAAAAGTGAGCCTTTAGAAGAGATGCATTAGTACTAATCTAATAAATTCACACACATCATAAGAAAAAATCGTTAGTCATCAAGCACAATAGTTCACATAGATGCAACGATCATGAAATCAAATACAACACATATTCAAAGAGATAAGCACCAAATCCACTGAAATATTTCAATTTATTTAGCACATGTGAATACCGACATATACTGCAAGCATCCAAATAATAGTCTCAAAACATTCACGATATACACATGAAAATGTGTTGGCTCAATACAGCTTCAAATATTAGGCGAAAGTTCCAAGATACATTAGTACAATGAACACCACTAGCTACAATAGTGAGAGTTAAGCCACTTCTTTCTCTCCAAAAGGAATATCTTCCTCTCTAATGTTTTGACTGAGAAGCCAAGGTTAAAAGTCCCCTCTTAGAATAATGAGGCCTCTTTTCAAATTTTTCTCATGACTTTTGAACTTCCTAATGACTCTTAGACTTCTAATATGACCTTCAGACTTATACATGACTCGTTACCTTTGGACTTCTATATGGATTTTAGACTTCTCCATGTGGCTTTTTTTATCCATATATTACTCTTGGAATTCCACATATTTATATTTACAATATTTTCCAAAATTACATAATAAAATCCACATCATCATGTGACAACAACTTGACAAGTCAACAACATTGATGACTTGGACTCATGTTGACTTGTACATTAAGTTCTTTGATAAGTGACAACACTGCCACTATGTCTTCAATACTCATGACAAATATTTTATTGTGGTTAACATATACCCTCCAAAGGGTCTTGAGAGATCTCAAAGTCTTCATGAGTCACTTATATTGTAGTTTTTTTATAGAAATTGCAACTGCTCAAGAAATCAAATTGAAATCGGGAGACACAAATTATACTATACTAATTTACAGAATGAAAATCATAATTTAGAACAACATGCATAGACATGCCATAAGAAAAAATAGAAGTACACAATGATTTATAGGGGAAACCAACTGGGAAAAACCCCTCAAGCCCCTTTGCATTAATCATTTGAATAGAAAAACTATTGCAATTGCATGCTCTGACTCTTAGCACCAACTACAAAAGCAAAACTGTTCTCTTTTCTGAATGAAAACCTCTCTCCAACACTTATCCAATTTCTACCTCCTCGAGCCTCCTATTTCCTTTTGTAATTCTAAGCTAATTTAGGCTCCTAAAAAATATGGAAGTCCCTATTTTCTTGCACAATTACCAAGGAATTTATCTCCTGACTACATGCAAAAAGTCTACACTCAACTAGTATACAATTAATGTTACACTAGCCTTTTCCTCCTCCACTCCAGCTGAGAAATTTGAATTCCATTCATGTCTGGGCTATTTTGGGTTGATTGATTAGTTAACTGAAATATCTCTGAGTCAGACTATTGTTTCACTGCACAACTGACCTTCAAATGACTCTATTAATTCTTAGAGGTCACTTAATTGAGTACAACTAAAAAAACTGAACTAGATTGCTAAAATTTAGTAATCAACACATGCATGACCGAACTCCAAGCCCACTAACTTGAATTTGTTGATCTAACTAAGTGACAAGAGCCATGTCACACTAGTTAACTACCTCTAAGTTGTCTTGTTGATGTTGAAATTCGATTTACTCAATTTGACTAAGGCTAAAGTCAAATTGAGCCTTTCTTGCTGCACTTTCTAACACTCCCTCTTAGCAAGAAATGGATTTTTCACCACCCCTATCCCGCACCTGTGGAATTTGAATTTACCTCTTGAAAAATCCTTTATCAAGATGTCAACATATTTCTCCTTAGTTGGAATGTACTGTAGTAACATAATTCTCCTTTGGACATTGTCTCGTAAATGATGATACCAAATATCAATGTGCTTGGATCTGTCATGAAATACTAGATTCTCAGAGAGCTTAATGCAACTATTATTATCACAATATATCACTGTTAGATCCAACTCTTGATTGAAAATACCCACAAGTATTTTCCTCATCCATATGTCCTCACATGCTGCTTGACTTGCAAACATTTATTCAACCTCTGCTGAGCTGAGCGTCACAAAACTCTGCTTATTGTTGTACCAGTAAATAGTTACAGACCCAACATTGAAGATAACACCTAAATTAATTTTCTTGTTTGATGGAATCCGTGCCAAATCAACATCGATGAAGCCTTAGAGCTTCACACCCTCTTTCCTCTTGTACCAGAATCCATACTTGGTAGTGCCTCTAAGGTACCATAACACATGATTTGCTTCCCTCCAATACATCTTGGTAGGCCTCACCATAGCCTGACTAATATGGTTTATTGCATAGCACATGTTGGGTCTTGTGTTCACAAGATACATCAAAGACTCCAAAAGCTTTCTTTAAATGGTAGCATCAACCTCTTCACCTGAAGTGGCATTCTCCTTCCTCTAGTTTGTAGCTAGAGGTGTGTCCATAGGATACAATTCTCCAAGTGAAATATCTAAAGTATTTCAAAGGCATAATTCCCCTGAGACACAAACAATTCACCATCACCTTGCCATACTTATAGCCCAAGGAAGTAATGCATTAAGTCCATGTCCTTCATCTCAAATTCCATCACAAGATCCTATTTGCAAGAATGAATAAACTGATCATCACATGTCAATATTAAATTATCAACATACAAAGCAAGAATAAGCAATAGTACCATCTACCACAATGTAATATAGGTTAGCACCTGCTTCAATTTTGGTGAAGTAAATCCATTAAGATAACTTTTGATCTGAGTGTACCATGCTCAGGGCACTTGTTTGAGACATACAATTCTCTCCTGAGTCTGCACACATGTGACTCCCAATCATATGTCTCAAATCCTTATGACTACTCTATGTAAATTTCCTCCTCAACAACACCATTGAGAAATGTGATCTTAACATTCATTTGGGGGATCTTCCACCCCATCTATGTAGCTAATGCAAGAATTTATCTGATGGAGGAATACCTTGTGATAGGGGAAAATGTTTCCTCATAGTTAACTCCCTCTACCTGATAAAATCCTTTGGCCACAAATCTAGACTTGTACTTTTCGATGCTCCCATCAGCTGCATGCTTCACTTTGTAGATCCATCTGGAACTAACCACTAATTTCCATTCTGGTATTGGCACCACTTCCCATACATTGTTCATCATGATGGATTCATATTATTACACCATGGCATCAACCCAAACAGGTTGAGAAATTGCTTCCTCAAATGAAGAAGGCTCTGACTCAATGAGCTCTGTCATGAGATCCATGTAGCTAGTTTGCCTCTCAGGTAACCTCCTTTGCCTGTATACTGATGTAGGTTTTCCCACATTCTCCCTACCATAGTGCAAAAATATATCAACTTCGTTGGTTCTCTTTCTCCCTTCTCAAGATGTTTTTGGTAATTGAGTGGGTGTCTCCACTCAGTCTCCTCTCCACACGTACATTTTTGGCCATTCCACAAATTTCTGAAGCTTATCCCAAGGCTTCTCCTTTGGAACTAGAAGCTCATGCTCTGGTAGGATACTTATCTCTCATTCCATAGAACATCTCATAACCTTCTCCTTATCAAACTTGACATATCTCCTCACCACTATCATCCTTAGTGAAGGTAAATACACCCCGTAATTGTGTGGAGTTTCGGTGTATCTTACAAAAACTACCAACTTTTTTCTAGGATCAAGTTTCTTCCTCAAATCCTTTGATACATGGAAATAAACTGAAGCTCCAAAAATTTGGAAGTGAGACACATCAATATTTCTCCCAGAGAAAGCTTCCTCCAGTGTGATCATACGAATTATTCTATTATTCTGCAAGTAAACTACTTTATTACATGCTTATTCCCATAGATGCAATGGAAGCCCTTGATCATGTAGCATAGCTCTTGCAGCTCCAACTATGCTCCTGTTATTCCTCTCAACAACCCCATTCTGCTATGGGTTATGGGGTGCTATCGGTTCTCTTCGAATACCTTCTTTGGTACAGAAATCCTTGAAGGCATTTGAAACAAATTCACCTCCGTTGTCACTCCTCAGAGTCTTCACCTTTTTCTCAATCTCCTTCTCAACTAATGCCTTAAATTCTTTAAATTTGGAAAAAACTTCATCCTTTATCCACATAAAGAAAATCCAACATCGTTTTTTAGAGAAACCATTAATAAGAATTACATAGTACTTATGTTTTGCTGTGGAGGTTGTAGAGAAGGGTCCAAAAAAATCAGAGTGGACTTGCTCCAAGATTGCACCTGCTCTGCTATCTTGGCCATGGAAGTATTTGACATATTTCACCAATGTGTAACCCCTTCATACATCCTATTTGTCAAGGGAGCCTTTAGGGAGATCAATGGTAATTTGTTGCATTATTTTTAAGGGACCTTGGTGTAGATGGCCCAATCTCCTGTGACAAAGTTCTCCCAACATATCGACTCTGAAGTTTTTCTAACTTGCTTCTCAGTGTAGCACAATCTCTCACCTGAAGTTTGTATGGGTTCTTCACTCAAAATCTAATCTACTTCACTTTCTCGGTAGCTATGTGTCTCAGAAAGGCTTCCCCTTATTGAAAATAACATCATAGCCTCTATCCTCCAATACTGCTATAGAGATCAGGTTCTTCTTCAACCTTGGTACAAACATAACGTCTTTGAGGTGAAGAGGGGAGGCTTTATCCCTCTCAAAGGTGACAGTGCCAATTCCCATAAGACTGTACCTCACTTCATCCCCCAATTCAATATGCATATGGAGATCCTTCTCCTCCAGGCTAGTGAAAAAATTATTTCACCCTATTATATGGAATGAGGCACTGGAATCAAGGTACCACACACTCCCCATAAAAATGTTTTCCATGCATGCTATCAGGGTGAAGCCTAATTCGAATTTTGAAGTCAATTCTTCACCTCCTACTCCTCCTCAAGGCCTCTTGTTAGAATTCTTGTGTGGAAACATTTTATCTTGCACAAGCCTTTCTTCTTGCCACTATTTTGGTTGGATTCAAGTTTTCTTTGGGTATTATTTCCTTTTCCCTTCTTCCTCTTCCCAACCAAGGAAAAATTATCTTCATCCTATACTCTGAATGATACTTTATCTCTGGTGTTTCTCTTGATCTCTTCTTGGACCAAATCAAACCACCACCTTTCCCAATTTGGAAATTTTTACCTTCCATTCATAGAGACCTGGTAGCTATGCCAGGATTTTGGAAGGCTTAGAAGAGCTAGGCTCACTAAATCAGCTTCTGCAACATTCTCTTCCACCCCTCTAAGCTGATCATAAACTTGAGTGAATTTGGAGAGTTATTGTGGAATGGTTTCATTTTTCTACATCCTAATGTTTGGAAGTTTCTCTTTCATGGCCAATTTTCTATGGTCATTGTTATTTTTGAATAGCTCAGTAAGTGCCTTCCACATATAAAATGTTGTTTCTTTTCCATGTATTTTTGATACCACATGGTCTCTCAGGCCTTCTAGAAGAATTCTCATGGCCTTTGCAACATCCTTCTTCCATTGGGATAATTGTTGTCCATCAGAATGTTTGGGTTTCACAATGCCAATTTTACCATATTCTAACACACCATTATCATCAAGCACTGCTTCCATTAAGTCATTCCAGGCCATGAAATTCAAGCTTCCCTCCATGGCATACTCCAATCTCAGTCCATTGAAATACATTCTCTCGAATCCAAAGAAAAGCTGGTACACTGAAGCAACAAATTTGAAATGTCTAAGGGATAATTTCAAAATACTGGTTCTAATGTGATTTTAAGGCTCTCATACCATGTAGAGATTTGATGGAAATTGCAACCACTTAAGAAATCAAATTGAAGTTAGGAGACACAAATTCTACTCTACTATTCCGTGAAATGAAAATCACAATTTAGAACAACATGCATTGTCATGAAACAAGAAAAACCACAGGTACATGGTGATTTCTAGGGGAACCCAACTGGGAAAAACCTCTAAAGCCTCTTTGCATTAATTAGTTGAATAAAAAAACTATTACAATCGCATGGTACATATTTGAGCACCACCTGTAAAAGAAAAATTGTTCTCTCTGATGAATGAGAACTTATGGCCAACACTTAGCTAATTACCTCCTCCTCCAACCTTCTATTCCCTTGCATAGCTAATTCAGGCTCCTAAACAATAAGTGAGTCCCTATTTCCTTGTGCAATTCCCAAGGAATTAATCTCTTGATTGCATGCAAAAATTGTACGCAACTAATATACAATTAATGTTACACTAGCCTTTGTCTCCTCCAGTCTAGCTGAGAAGTTTGAATTCCATGCGTGTCTGGGATATTTTGTGGATTAATTAGTTAATTGACATATCTCTAAATTATACTGCTGTCTCACTACACAACTGACCTTCAACTAACTCTATTTATTGTTAGAGGACAATTAATTGAGTACAACTGAAAATAACTGAACTAGATTGCTAAAATTTAGCAACCAACACATGCATGACTGAACTCCAAGCCCACTAATTGGAATCCGTTGATCTAATTGAGTGAAAAGAGCCATGTCACACTAGTTAACTACCTCCAAGTTTTCCTGTTGATGTGGAAATTTATTTTACTCAATTTGACTAAGGCTAAAGTCAAATTGAGCCTTTCTTGCTACACTTTAAACATCGATCATCAGAATCCATTGTTCTTTCAACTATCACAACATGATTCCATTGTCTTTAGGATGCTTCCTTGGGAAAATTTTTTCATCATATATCCTTGCATATCTTTTCCATGCTTCATTCAACACCTGCAGATGTAGACCACTCATGGTAAGCAAACATTAGCCCAAAAATCTCTTATTCTATCATGCTTCATGCAAATTCTCTGTCTGTAGATCAACAATGCTCCAAGGCGAGAGAGAATATTTTTGGGCGTAGGGAACAATTGTAATAGGTAAGGAGGGGCTTTAGTGATCACTGATGATGCAGTGTGCACTCAACAGGAGGAAGAGGAGGTCTGATGGAGGGCGTAGGGCACAAGAACAAGGGACAAGGAGCATGATTGTTCATTAAGGATTGGATGTGTGCTTGGAAGGGATGTCAAGTCCATAACGAGGGCACAGGGAATAGGAACAAGGCACAAGGGTGGCCTCACTTCCCACTGAGAGTGCATAATGTGCTCAACTGGGAGGTAGAGGCTAAGGTTGGGCACAGGGTGCATGAACAAGCAACAAGAAGGAGGAGTTGTTGACTAGGAGTCTGTTGTGCCGTGGAGGAAGAAAGAGGGTTCATATGACTGGATGTCATATAAAAAACTGATAAGAAGTCTCTCCTTTAAGCCTTAGGAGGGTGTTATGCGCTCCTCATATCCTAGAGGGCAAGATTACTCAGTCAGAAAACTGTCCAAGTCTAGAGGGATAACACATTGAAAAGCACACTGAGTTAGGAGAAAAATCAAGTCCGACACATACTCATCAATAAAACTTAGAAAAATCACAAAACTAAGAAGTATACATCAAAATGTTATTTCAAAAATGTAGAAATTTGATATAAATTGCAACTGCTTAAGATGTCAAACTGAAAAACAAGGGATACAATTTTACTCTACTGATCTGCGGAGTGGAAATCACAATTTATAACAACATGCATAGACATGAAACAAGAAAAACCACAAATACACAATGACTTATAGGGGAACACAATTGGAAAAAACCCCTCAAGCCTCTTTTCATTAATTAGTTGAATACATAAACTATTGTAGTTGCTTGCTCTAGCTCTGAGCACTACCTGCAAAAGAATAACTATTCTCTTTGCTGAATAAGGAACTCTGGCTAACACTTAGCCAATTATCTGGTCGTCTAACATCCTATTTCCTTACACAATCCGTAAGGAAATTAACTACTAAAAGATAGGAATTTCCTCCTATTTTCTTATGCAATTCTCAAGGATTGATCTCCTGACTGCATGCAACAACTGTACACTCAAACTAGTATTAAACTGATGTTACATTGGCCTTGTTTCTTCCGCTTCAGCTAAGAAATTAAAATTCCATGCATGCATTAACTATTTTAGGATGATTGATAAGTTAACTGATAGATCTCTGGCCTATTGTCCCACTACACAACTGACCTTCAACTAACTATATCAATAGTTAAAGGTATGTCAACTAAATACAAATGAAAATAACTAAACTAGATCGCTAAAATTTAGCAATCAACACATGCATAACTGAACTCCAATCTCCTAACTCGAATTTACTGAGGTAATTGAGTGACAAGAGCAATTTCACACTAGTTAATTGCCTCCAAGTTGTCCCACTGATGTGGATATTTGATTTACTCAATTAAACTAAGGCTAAATTCAAATTAAGCCTTTCTTGCTTCATTTTTTAACACTCCCTCTTAGCAAGAAAGGGATTTTTCACCACCCCTATCCCGTACCTGTGGAATTTGAATTTACCTCTTGAAAATGCATTTGTCAAGGTGTCAGCATCTTGCTACTTAGTTGGAATGTACTGTAGCAACATAATTCTCTCCTGCACACAGTCTCACAAATGATGATACCAGATATCAATGTGCTTGGACTTTTCATGAAATACCAGATTCTTAGAGATAAAAATGCAACTATGATTATCACAATATATCACTATCAGATCCATCTCCTTACTAAAAAGACCCACAAGTATTTTACTTATCTATATGGCCTCACATGTTGCTTGACTTGTAGCCATGTATTAAGATTCTGCTGAGTTGAGTGCCACATACCCCTTCATCCTACTATACCAGGAAATAGTCGAAGACCCAACCCCTGAAGTTAACACTTGAAGTACTTTTCTTGTTAGGTGGACTCCCTTCCTAATCTGCATCAGTGAAGATTTGAAGCTTCACTCCCTTTATCCTCCTATACCATTATCCATACTTGGTAGTTCCTATAAAGTACCGTAACACATGTTTTGTTTCCTTCCAATACAACTTGGTAGGCCTCAACATATCTTGACTCAGCTAGTTTACTACATAGGATATATTGGGTCTTGTGTTCAAAAGATACATAAAAAACCCCACTAGATGCCCATAAATGGTAGCATAAACCTCTTCACCTAAAGTGGCATCCTCCTTCTTATAGTTTGTAGCTAGAGATGTGTCCATAAGCTTACAATTCTCCATGTAAAATATCTAAAGTATTTTAGAGGCATGCTTCCCCTGCGACAAAAACAATTCACCATCACCTTGCCATACTTCCAGCTCGAGGAAGTAATGCTTTAATCCCATGTCTTTCATATAAGATTCCCTTGCAATATCCTCTTTGTAAGAGAGGATAAACTGCTCATCACTTGTCAATACTAAATCATCAAAATACAAAAAAATAATAAGCAACTTACTATCTACCACAATGTGATACAAGTTCACATTTTCTTTACTCTTGGTGAAGCCCAATCCACTGAGATAACTATTGATCTAAGTGTACCATGCTTGTGGTTCCTATTTGAGACCATACAATTCTCTCCTAAGTCTGCACACATGTGGCTCTCAGTCATATCTCTGAAATCCTTTTGGATACTCTATGTAAATTTCCTCCTTAACAACACCAATGAGAAAGGTGGTTTTCACATCCATCTGGTGGATTTTCCACCCCATCTGCACAACCAATGCTATAATGGATCTGATTGAGGAATATATTACAATTGGTGCAAGTTTTTTCTCATATTCCACTCCCTCTTCCTCAGAGAATCGTTTGGCCACAAATATGGCCTTGTACTTCTCAATTCCCCCATCGGCTGCATGCTTCATGTTGGATAATTTTTTTTTTTTTTAAAATGCTTGGTGGGACCTTTTATTTTATATTTATGAAAGACAAATTTACATCACATAGATGAGATAGGTGGCCTCAACTTTCCCAATGGGAAACCAAGTCTGTTGGCCACCTATCTGCATTATATGCCATCCAAAAATCATATAGTTTAAGGCAATCTACCCAAGATATATATACATCTATATCATGATAAGAGTCTAAGTTTATGTCTATCATAAGCATACATTAATAAAAGTAAATGCTATCCGCTAAAAGCTAAAAAATATTCAGGAACTTAAATATTCCTTTTGATCCTCTGAGGCTGAGTCAACCAGGGCTGGGTCTTCAGCTCAGTTTCTTGGTACATCTGCCAGCTCGATAATACAAGCAATATGCCTTTGAATACGATCTAGGCAGATGTCCTGCTTGCACAACTGAAACTGTATGGTCTGTAGGTCATTCTTGTAGTTTAGCATGTCTTGGAGGGTCATTGACATCCCCTGGAGGGTCATTTCCATCCCCAATGATAGTTGCTCCATGGCCTTCCCCATCAGGCTCTTCATGATCCAATATAAGTGTAGAGTCTGCTTAAATTGAGTTAGTCTTCCCCACATATTTCCTGGGTCAGGGATTACCTCTAGCTAGGCTCCTTTTCCTCTTCTGAGTATGCCTCCTCTTTTATCTATTCCTCCCAATCTTTTAAGATCTTCCAAATGCCTGCATCCGTTCCTACCCTATCTGCTTTCGCTGCTTCATTAATAAGCCTTTCTACTAGCTTTCTTCCACGTCTGGGTTTTGAGGTGTCTAGGTTAGCTTCCCGAGGCTCCTCCCTTCCCCTTCTACCTCGTCCTCATCCAAGGGCTAGTCTAGGCATGTCTCCTATTGTGCGCACCTATTCACAAAACATTTTGGTTACATTACATATTATATTTACCAGCCTTTCCATCATTCTGTCACTTCCCCTTTCCTTGCATTTCAAACACCCCCATCTCTGCCCCGATGCCCCTCTGCCCACTACTTTGCTGCCTCTTCTCTGCCTTAAGTAAAAATGCCACTCCCCTGCCATGTAATGGCCTCTCTACTAGAAATAACAACACCACTCCCCTTCCATGAAATAGCTTCTTTGCCTTTTTAGTATTTGCTTCTCTCTACTTTTATCCTTGGGTTAGAGTCCCAGTGCTCAATTCACATGACACTGACAACCTGAACCTCCCGCCGCTAGAACCATATAATTAATACACTCTATTTCTTTCCCTTCTCTCTCCCCTCTGGCCAGTGCACCTTTCACTCTTCTTTGCCACTTGCAATTGCCCCGCCTCTCACTTGCTTATCTCCCTTATCTCCTTCCTCATTGTAAGTTTGTCTGGCTAACTTAATGACACGTGCTTCCTCATATTCACGTACTTGATGGTCCCTCACATTACCAATTACAGGTTCGACCTTAGTCCCCTTCCCTCCCTACATGTCCAGTTCTCTCCCTCCTTTATCCCTACCCTCCTCTCTAATCGGACCTCTCATTCCCCTTCCATATAAACACACAAGCATCATTTCAATTAACGAATATAGACAGATAACATACACGGTGCCCTCGAAGGTGTCATTGCAGGTTTTTGAGCTGAGCTTCCTCATCAGTCCTCCATCTCTCCCTCGCAGCAATACTCTCCCCATCACCCTTCATTCCTTCATAATCCCCCTCCTTCCTTCTTTGTCCCATCCATCCTCCTATCCTATCCTCCTCACCTGTAAGAACTCTGGACACCACATATCTCCACAATGGTATGATATTGTCCACTTTGGGCCTAAGCGCTCATGGATTTTATTTTGGACTTACCCCAAAAGGCCTCATACCAATGGAGATATTTGTTCATCCTTATATATACCCATGATCCTCCCCACTTCTAGTCAATGTGGGACTTTGGTCGTATACCCAACAATCCTCCCCTCGAATAAAGGACCATCGAGCCTCCCCTCAAATGATTATCCATCCGTCCACTCTCTACCAACCAGGATTCTCTGCTCCAATGCGTTGGAAGCACATGCCTTACATGGAGCACGACCTACCTCAAGAGCTTGCTCTATCCCAGGTCAACTCCTCTTCACCGTGTTGGGACCAGGACACGTCCATGAAGAATCTGGAGCACACAACCTGTTTAACCGAGCTCATCCACAGATCCCATCATGATATTACAGGGGCCCACCACCTTCGTTTGGCATTCCGAGGATTCATCCACTTGGCTAACTTCAAACTTGGCTCTGATACCACTCTTAAGGACTCTGGACACCACATATCTCCACAATGGTATGATATTGTCCACTTTGGGCCTAAGCGCTCATGGATTTGCTTTTGGACTTACCCCAAAAGGCCTCATACTAATGGAGATATTTGTCCATCCTTATATATACCCATGATCCTCCCCACTTCTAGTCAATGTGGGACTTTGGTCGTATACCCAACATCACCTCCATCACTACCTTGGCACTGGTTGCCACTTCTCCCTTCCACTCTGTACATCGTCATGCAGGAGGCCACCACAACCATCACCATGAGCATGTGGGTTGTGGTGTGTTGTTACCATCCTTGTGTTTTCCTGATAGCCATATCTAGCCGACTTCCTCAGGCAGCCACCCCAATCGGGGGACTTGTTACTACTATTCGATTTCTCCTACTCATGTTGGATATCTTGCTGTAAGATTTATTCTAAGGGTTTTAGTCTTTCATTCCTGGGCTATATAGGCCATACTTGTTCCATTGATCCATGTTGCTAATTGTAGCCCCAGTAGGCCAAGAAATCAGTTGCTTTGTTCCCCTCTCTTCTTACATGTCTTATTACTAAGTAGTCAAACTTCTGTGTGAGTTCTCCTATTTCCTGGATGAGGCAGTCTGTCCTCCAACTTTTGCTCAATTTGTCCCATGGCGTTCCATTGCTAAGATTCTTCATTGTGTTTATGACCAAGTTGGAATCTCCTTCCACTTCCACTTGTTTGTACCCCAATCTTACAACTATTCTCAGGCCATGACCAATTGCTGCAAATTCAGCTTCATTATTACTTGCGATTCCACATGGTTCTGCATATATCAATTGCATGTTCACTTGATTATCTTTGAATATGCCACCTAGTCCTACTATTCCTGGGTTCCCCTTGGAGGCCCCATCGAAATTCAGCTTGATGAATCCTTCTCCTGGGAGGGTGAACTACTTTGGGGACTCAATATTGTTCTTCCTCCCTTTAGGTGCATTCGGTTTGACCATCTCTTTTGATAAATTTAGGCATGTAGGGTTCTAGCTTCCTGGGGAGGAACTTGCCAGTCTTCTTTACTCCATTCTTCTGACAGGATCATTTCTCTGATATTATTGACTAGTATTTCCCATAAGTGCTCTTTTGTGGAGATTTTATTTTTGAAGATTTTATTGTTTCGTTCTTTCCATATCGTCCATAGGTTAAACCCCAAGGCTAGTCCCCATGCTCGATTTAGGATAGGGCTTGAGAAATTATTATTCCCCCATATTTGAATCATTTATTTTATGCTTTGGTGATCTTTGTGCAATCTTCCCAAATATACCTTGTATTTGTTCCCATTGCTTAATCATGAACGGGTAGGAGTTCATCATGTGTTGTATGTCTTCCTTATTTTATCGCCACATCCAACAGAAGGATGGGCCTTGCATACCTCTTCTCTATAACTGATCCCATGTCAGTATTCTCCCTTTGCACACTAGCCATAGGAAATGGGTTACCTTTGGCCACCACCCCACTTTCAATTTTTTTTTCCAAATTAGTGTTTGTTCATCTTATTCTTGCTCTTATTGTAGCCCATACACTTCTTTAATATTGAATTTTCCTTTTTTTGAGTGCCCCCATCTCAGGATGTCTGGTACCGTTCTGATAGTTATTTTCCTTGTACTCATTTCCTTATCATACTCTTCCCCTTGCTCTGGCAGTATACCCTGACCCCAGTCTTATTTCTCCAGTTTCTAGTCCCTTGCCCTTCCTTCCATAATTGTTCTACCAAGTGCATATTCCTGTTTGTGGTGTATCTGTAGATGTCTCGAAGCTCCTGCTTATCTCCCAATTTGCCTCTTTGTTGTGATGCCTCCTCCAAAATTTTGTTGTCTTTCCATTTCAAATTTCCCAAAAGGCATGTTGTGTAATGATCTCTCTGTTCTTTCGTGCTAGATTCCATATAGCTGAGCCCTTGGGGGGATCTTTATATCACAGGATGTCCTCCATTCTCCCAGGAATGTTATACTTTCTTGTCCAAATTTGTTTCTATAGATCTTCTCCTCCTCCTATCCAATGCCACCAGAGTTTTGCCCCCATGATTTGGTTTAAGGTATAGGGGTCTCTTAGCCCAAGTCCTCCCCCAACCTTTTTCCTTGTCAACCATTGCCATGACATCAGAGCCCATTTTTTCTTTTGTTGAGCCCCTCCCCATAAGAATTTTTTGAATATATCTACTATTTTGGTGCAAGCCCCCTTAGGGTTTGCCATACCAGACAACTGGTACATTGGAATTGACTGTAACACTTCTTTTACTAGGACCGTTATGGCTGCAAGGTTCAGGGATCTACAGGCCCAGTTTCCTAATCTTCCCTAGATATTTTGGATAGTTTGTTGCCAACCTGCCATTTTTAGGGGGTTTTCCAGCAGTGGCATCCCCAGGTACTTCATGGGGAGGTTACATGTAATAAAGCCCATGATCCTAGCCAAATAAGCTTTTACATTCCCAGGGGTTTTGAAGAAGAAGGTGCAAGATTTTTCCTTGTTGATCTAGGTGTCATAGGCTTGCATAAATATGTCCAATATTTCTTTCATTCTTCTGACTTCTCTGAGAGAGACTTGGCAAAAGAGCATGATGTCATTCCCCCAAACCATTAGTCCCTTGATTCTTGACACCTGAGCTTCCTTCTTGATGTATCTCCCCAAACCTTCTACCGCAATAATAAATAGAAAAGGAGACAGGGGATCCCCTTGTCTCAACCCTCGAGTTGAGTTGAAGGTGCTGCTAGGGGTTCCATTTAGGAGGATAGAGAAGACAAGGGTAGAGATCATAGCACTTATCCATTCTATCCATCTGTGAATAAAGCCATATGCCCCGAGAATGTTCCTTAGGTATTCTAATATGTAATATGGCTTGGAGAGATCCAACTTCACCATCATTCCTGCGGCTTTATTAGCCTTAAGGGAGTGCACCACCTCTTGGGAGGTTATTAGTCCATCTAAGATTTGTTTGCCTTCGACAAATCCTGTTTGTTCTATGGATATGATGTTTGGGAGGAGCAGTTTTAATCTTTTGGCTATCAAAGTAGCGATTATTTTATAGATGACATTGCATAGGGCAATGGGTCTAAACCCCTAAGGGTCTTCTGCTTTGGAGGTTTTAGGGATGAGAGTAAAGAAAGTGGAGTTTAGACCTAGACATGCCTTTTGTTTACGTCTTGATTCCTCTACAACATCCAGGATGTCTGCTCCCATGAATGACCATGTGGCTTGGTAGTATTCAGCTGTGAAACCATCCGGGCCTGGGGCCTTATTCTTTTTCATCCGCTTGACGATTTCTTCGACTTCCTCCATTGTTGTCACTCACACCAAGGCTAGGTTCTGATCATGTGTGATCTTCATGGAATGTGTTGGGAGATTCTTTATATTGCTTCCTTTCTGTCCTCTTGGGGTTCCATTAGGAGATCCCTAAAATGCTTTACTAATATTCTTTCTATATCTTCATGTTGTGTCTTGCGATTCTCCTCCTCGTTTCTGAGTGAGAAAATTCTGTTGTTTTTCCGGTGCTAAATCATGGCCTTATGGAAGAACTTGGTGTTCCATTATCCTTCCCTTAACCAGTTCAATCTCAACTTTTGTCTCCACAAAATTTCCTCTTGTTTCTGCGTTTCCTCCATTTGGCTTAGAATCCTTCCCTCTTCTGCTACAGTCTCCTTTGATCTCCCTTCCCATATTATTTTTTGTTGCACTTCTATCATTTTTTTGTTGATTTTCTACTGGTCCTAGATTATATGGGTGAATTCCTCTTTGTTCCATTGTTTTTTTTTTATTTTTGTTTCTTTGAATTTAAGTTGGAACATCTGCATATAGTTCCTCCCCCTCTGTTCGCTTTGCTTCCACCATCCAAATTTTTTGATGAAATTGGGATCTATAAACCAAAAGGCTTCAAATCTAAGGGGGCGGTTCTTCGGGTTGGCTTTTAGGTCCACTTCCATCCTAACCAGTTAGTGATCTGAACCCATCTCGAGGAGGATCGAAGCTTCGATGAAGATGTCTCTACTCATTATTGGTTTCAATATCAAAAACCAATCTAATCTGGATGCAATCTGTTCACTCCCTCCTCTTCTATTGTTCCAAGTATGTATCCCATTTATTGTCTGTATGTCGACTAATATCTGTTCTGCTATAGTGTCTCCGAACAGTTCCATATCTATTACACAACATTTTGTCACTGTCCCTGTACTCCCCGTTCCTTGATCCTGGAGGACCTCTACAGTGAAACCCGCATGCTTTGCCTTCATGGAGAAACTCCCATTATGTCCCTCTTCATGAGCAGATCATTCCCCTTTTGCACCATTTCCCCTGAAACTTCTATTTTGCTCAGTTTACAAGGCCAACGCTAATGACCTTTGTCTCCCCTGCATCGATGTGTAGAGATTAGCACTATTCTCCACACTAACCGGTACGACTAAGTTGTGTTCCAGTCACGCCGTTGTTGTTATGGAAAGTTTTTAAATTAGACCCAAAGCTTCCAGCTCTAGAAGCCCCGTAACAGAAGTCCGGTAAATGGTTTGGCCGGATGGGGTCGAGGATGACTGTTTGGGCTCCTTTCCCCTATAATGATGGAACTACCTCAAGGGATAAGTCCTTCTCCCATGAGAAGAGGATCCATCTCCCATCCATATTTCGTATATAAACCTCCCTTCTTCCCAAGCACAAACTAGTCATAGTTAGAGTGTTGGCTGAGTGTGAGTATACTATTTCGATTAGACAAGCAAGCTATTACTAGTTGTAGCCATCTTGTTGTGTGAGGGAGAAGTATGCTTGGTTTGGAGTGAAGCCTAAAGGGAAGAGCCTTTAAACTATTGTTGTTTGAAGCCATCATGGAGTGCTAGCAGAAGTGTGTGGGAACCTGGTCTTGTCAAGGGAAGACTACGACGTCAAGACGAATGGTTGTAATCTCTCTTTGATATTAATATATGAAACTTTCGATTGGTTTCCTACAAGTTTTGTAATATTACATATTCATGGCTTAATGCTTCTTGACTTGTTAAGTAGGTTGATTTGCAATTTGTCTATTATTATGATTGTGTGCTATTGTTGTTTACTTGTTTCAGGATCTTGAAGAAGGAAGTGAGAGATTGCTGGAGCAAGCAAGCGAGAACATCATCAAGCAGGATAAGTGACCAAGAGGCAGGCCCTCTTGATTGATTCTAACCTAAGGAAATCTTCCATAGAATGTATCTGTTGTGGCTAGACCCATTATCAAGCTTGAGGATTCATTTGTGTCCACACTTATAATGATACCCCTTGACAAATTGGCGACTCCGTTGGGGATATCCCATATTTTGTTTGTTTTGGATTTCATGATTTCGTAAGAACTTTGTCAAACTTTTCACCTGCTTACTGGCCTAAGTCCAAAATTCATAGTAGTAGATTTGATCCTTGTTTTGAATTTATTTTTATTTTTCCTTAGTTGCCTCATCATGCGTGTTTAATCCACTGACAGTCGCACTGACCAACACGAATTGCGGAGAAATAGTCGCACCGACCAGCGTTTGGCACTTGTTGTCAATTATGTAGTCGCGTCGATGCCTGTAAGTGAAGATTAGGGCCTGACCCCAATCTTGGCCAGTGTGTTCTGCTCTTGTGATTTTGACCTCGTAAGCCTTTTAGACCATTTTCTCCCTGACTAGAAAGATTCATTTGCTTGCTTTGTGTGCTTTCTCGGTTTAGCCCAACCTCTGATGTAGTAAGTCTGGCCCTATGTGAAGTTATTTTTTATTTTTTCTTTGAATCCATCGATCGGTGCTATTTTTGGCCAAAAAGTCATGCCGATCAGCCATCAATGCTAGTTGTAGTACTAGTCAGTCATGCCGATTGGCGCTACTTTTGGCCCAAAAGTCGCTCCAATCTCAGGGGTAAGAAAAAATCAGAATTTCTCCCACCCCAGTGCCAGTGTGTCTTGACCCTTAGACTCTCTTCTTCCTCCTAGAAGTGACTAGAATTCTTTGTTTTGAATTGAATGAGTAAAATATTCTCGTTTGTTCTCTTTTTTCAAGTGTCTCTTTTCTCTTTCCAAGCATAGATTACATTGCTTGGTTTGTCGATTGAAGCATTTATGTGTTTGGTTTGTTCGATTAAGGGAAGATGTTGTTTTTAGTTTCATTTATCATACTTTGGATTTGATTGATGCTTGTTTGTTCATAATTGTGAAAATTTTCATTAAAGTGATTTATGTGAGATTCATTTTGCATTTTATGAAAAGAAGAACATCATTCTAGTTTACTTAAGTGAAAATATTGCATTAGTAGCGTTATTGAGAAGCTAGAATTGCATCATCATAAGCATTGGAAATGAAATGAAACTTCTTATGTTGTTATAGGAAGATTAAGTGAATTTAGGAGATTTATTAGAGAAAGATTTCATTCTTTGATTGTTGCATTGATTTTTTGTTCCCTATCTCTCAATTAGTATTAACTTTCATCAAAGACAAAGATCTCGTTTCTCATATAGTTGCATATAGGAGTTTTCAGATGACAGTGGTAGGGCCTTGTAATTGAAACCTAATTCAAGATCAACCATTAAAATTTATTGAATTAACCTAAGGAAGCATTAAAACTTAATGCTCACAGTTAGTGGTTTAGGCTAGAGACGTGTTCCGACATCTTTAAACCTAGCAGCTATCCTTCGCTTTGGCACTAGATAGTGCTAGTATGGATTTGTACTCCCCATACCATCAAGTATATAATGGGAGACACCTCTAGGTTGAAATCCTTTATCCATAGGAAGCCGAGACGGTCGCCTTGCAAACGTGATACACCGAACACAACATTCGGGGAGATTGCCTGCTCATACTTCTCGGTTTGCTAGGAGGTATTCTACAGTTCACGGTTGCCTGGTAATTCTTTTTTTCTAGATCATCCAGAGTAGTCATTTGATCTTTTTGACTCATTAAACTTAAAAGATCATTCGAGCACTTTTCTTTTCGTGCTTGTTTCCAATCGAAAGTGCTAGAGTCACCTTTCATCCTTTTCTCGACTCTTAAAATATGAAAAGGCAAATATTTGTTTCAGTGTCTTAAAATTAACTTCCCACAAAATGTTCTTGGTTAAAGTTATCTTCCTTACTGATTCTTTAGGGTCATTTGCAATGCCAACATTTCCAGAGTCTACCAGTCAAGGGTTCCCCTTGGATGGGAATCCTGGTCCTTTTCCTTCTTTTGGAAATGCTGGTGCTCCTTATATGGCAACGTTGTCCCTCCCTAGGTTAACCATTGGTTTACCTGTCTGGTTGTTTTCGACCTCGGTGGTTCCAAGCGTCCTGACTCCTGTCCAAACATCTCCTTCATTTGAATCACGTCACGATGATTCTAAGGTTGACCCCTTGCCTTCTTCCCCCATTTCTACATCTTCCTCTTCTACTTTGTCTAGTGAAGGTTTGAAATATAGTAACCAGGAGGCGAAGAAGAAGAAGAAGAAGACAAAGAATAAGAAGTTAGATAAGCGAGAGGCCAACCGTGTAGCTATTAATCCAAATGCACCTCCCATCAACAAACCTTCTAATCCTACACAAAAGGTAAAATTCCCTTGCAAGCTATGTAAGGGAGACCATCTCCTATGAGACTGTCCTGGAATTCCCAGAGTCTTAGAGGTATGGTCTCAAAATCTGGATTCACCATCCCCATCTACCTTTGGAGATGATGTCGATGCTGCATCCTTAGTTAGTGATGGCAAGAAGAAAGGGAATATTAGATTCCCCTGTAGTTTATGTGAAGGAGAGCATCTTCTTCACCTTTGCCCTCTTATGGGTAAAGCTTCCAAAGTTTTGGAAAACCTTAAAGCTCCTCAACCCCAACTTCCTATTGGTTATCAGGGACTTTCTTCTAACCCTCTCCCAGTTGGTAAAGAGATTGACTTGAATTCATCTCTTGCTGGTCCTTCTCTTCTTAAGCGAGACCATCTTGTGTCTGTTCCCAACCAACCATTGATCGAAAAGAGTGTCGACTTGGTTTCGCCACTAGTTGCTCACTCTGTTTCGAAAGAGAGTGGTGATCATATTGCTCATGTTCTTCTCATCTCCTTAGATTCTCATGAATCAAAGAGTGACCCTCCCATCCTAGTTGTTAAGGAGATTCCTTCTCCTATTCCTGTAGGGCATGGGGGCAATCATATGATACTCCCACCAAGTAGTTCTGTCGTCTCATTCAATTGGGGTCCATTGATTGCTTTCTACCTACCATCTTATGTGCCTTTCTAGATCGTAGTACAAGCCTATAATATGGTAGTACCTAGCACTATATTAGATGAAGGTGCATTTGTTAGCATCATGTCTTCTACTACTTGGAAAGCTTTGGGTTCCCCATAGCTTGTGTTTGTCACCTAGAATATATTGATTTTCAACAGAGGAAACAGTCAGCCCTTGGGGATCCTTCCGAAGTTCCCTATTACTTTGGGAGGAAAGACCATCTATATAGACGTGATGGTAGTCCAAGGACCCTTAGAGTTCAATCTTCTCCTTGGACATGACTATGTTTATGTCATGGGAGCTCTCGTTTCTTCACTTTTCTATGTGGTTTGTTTTCTGCATAAAGGGAGAATAGTGACCATTGATCAATTGTTGTTCATTGATCACCAGGTGCCTCCTTTACAACCATCGTCCCCTATTAGCTCTTGTTTGCAAACAATACCTTCCCCACCACAGGTCAATTATGTGGCTACTCGTTCCGTCTCCGCCTCTACTAATGATCACATTGATGGTATAGTACGTTATGTACTAGGGGCATTGGAACCCGATCTATCTATGGTACCAATTGGCATGTATTCCTCCCAGAGCGTGGTTTTTCCATCTAGTGAAGACCTCTTGGGAGCCATGTTCTTGTATGGTTCATGAACAAGAGTCGTGAGGATAGTTCCTAGTCTTGTGCCAACCTCGTTAAAAAATGAAACAAGGGATGAGCATAGTTCCTTGTCTTGTGTCGATCTCATTAAAAAATGAAATAAGGGATATGAGGATAGTTCCTTGTCTTGTGTAAACCTCGTTAAAAAATGAATCAAGATGTCCGAGCATAGTTCTTTGTCTTGTGTCAAGCTCATTAAAAAATGAAACACGGGTCTTGAGGATAGTTCTTTTACTGTGTCAACCTCATTAAAAAATGAAGTGACTCCCTTTTCCAAATCGAGTCTTTGATTAAGATCTCGTAAAATCCCAGTTGAGTCTTTCCTAGATCTCGAAAGTGAACATTCATTCCATTCACCTAGTTGACTGAAATGAAGCTTGGGGGGCATGCACCTCGATTGAGTCATTGAAGCATAAAACTTCCGGATAAATAGAAATATATATAAAAATACTTTTATTAATAAATGAATTACAGATGATGATTGTTTACAATGGGTTACCTGGCTTATATACCGCCATGGGCACCCTTTGGGAAAGGGCATGATCTTATGATCGTGCCCTTTCATATAACTAAACCTAAAATTAAACAATAACCTAAATTAACTAATTTTTTACATAACATTGCCTTCCTCTCGAAAGAATGCTTTGTCCTCAAAGCATACGCAACGACAGATGTTGTTGACAAAATGCTTCATTCTCCCATGAAGCGTCTTCTTCGGTAAGTCTTTCCACTTGATTATATATTCCAAAATGATCAAGGTCACACACTGTAAAAGTTCTTAGATTAATCTCTCAATTTCCGTTTTTTGGAGATGTGGATATCGGTATGGCTTGATGTTGACAGGGTCTGACCCTGCCTTAACTTCTATTCTATGCTCAATTTCACTATTAGGTGACATCTTCATAGGTAGGTCTTGAAACACTTTTTCATGCTTCCGAATCAGATCTTGTATCTCTGGTGATTCTTCTCTGGTCATAGTTGCAGATAACATTTCTAATTGGTGACATTGTACTGCATAAGCAGGTGCTCTTCTTCGACTCAGATTCATCATCTTAGATGATGATACAACATGATTTCCTGGTGCTAGGAATCCATGTAGTTTGTACTTCTGACCTCCCCATTTGAATTTTATAAATTGTACTTGATGGTTGGCAGCATAAGTACCTAAGGTTCGTAGCCATTGGATACGTAAGACTACATCTACTCCTCCTAATGGTACCGTGAAGAACAGAGACTCTAATTTAAAGTCTTGAATCTGCAAATTGACCTTATGGCATTTCCCCACCTTTTCAATCTTCTTACCGTTAGCTATCATTACTTTCATGTTTGGTAAGGGAAATGAAAAGATATTGAGTTTCTTGGCCACAGTTGCATCTAGAAAATTGTGTGTGCTTCCAGAGTCGATGAGAACCACTACATTGTTCTTCTTTATGTGTCTTTTTAACTTTAAGGTCTGAGGTTGTGATATACCTGTCATGGCTGATAATGACACTTGCGGAGTACTTCCGTCATCTAATTCTGGTGAGAATTCTAGGGCATCTTCTGTTTCTTCTATGTCATAATCTTCACTGTTTGAATCATTGGTTGCTTCACAATTATATAGGTTCTTTGGTTCTTTTCCTTTAGCACATCTATGGTTGGGGTCCCACTTCTCACCACATCGCTTACATTTACCCTCTTTTATCCTTTGCATTTCCACATTAGATTTTTCATCTTCATGACAATGTGGTGGAACATATCTTGTATTATTGGAGTCCATATACTGAGGCATCCTTTGTCTTGAATATGTTTTTTCTGCTTTTGACCAAAATATTGGTTCGGATTTCTTTTCGGCTGTTTTTGCTTTTCATCTTGCTACTTCTATTGATGTAATGTCATGCATCTCAAGTTGTGCTTGTAAATGGGATTTAAGTCCTGAGACGTATGATTGAATCAAACGAGATTTTGATAACCCAGGTACTCGTGTTACTAAGGTCTCCCATTCTTGAGTGTATTCGTCCACACTTCCTATTTTTCGTAACTTGATGAGTTTTAAAAAGAATTCTTCTTCTCTTACACCTTGGAATCTTTTAAAAAATACATCTTTAAATTTTCTCCAGCTAATGACGTGTGTTGTTTTTTTCCACCACATATACCAGTTGTATGCTTCTCCTTCCATTTTCATAGATGCATGTCTGAGTTTTTTGTCATCGTCAGTGATGTCATATATCTCAAAGTATTCTTTTGCTTTATTTATCCATGCAACATTATTTTTTTCGTTTCCGTCGAATTTAGGCATCTCGACCTTTGCCCTCCTTTGGTATGTGGCTAATGTTTGAGCAAAAAAAGGGTGTTGATTAGTGAGGGTATCCCAAAGTTGCTTGTTTGTAAAGGTTGTGTTACTTGCTTCTTGGTGGGGTGTCACTGATTTTCTTGGGGATTCAACCTTTTCATGACAATCTGCTGACTTTGTTGAATCTGATGAGAGGTGTTCTTGGTTTTCTTCACTTTCTTTTAATAGCTCTTCGGGTGTACAATTCGACCTTTTACATAGAAGTCTCAGCATTTTTAAGACCTTTTTGATGCTTACTTCTGTTTGGACGTGTTGACTTTCCATTTTTATTTCTATTTGATTTGTCGTATCTTGAAGATTTTTGATTTGTCTGCTTGCTCCTCAAGCTTTTTATTGACCTCGTCGTGGTTGTTATTTATCTTATGCTCTGTGTCAACCAATTTTGTTTGGAAATCCGCCATTGTCATTGTCGACATTAAGCGGGTTTGCAGGGGCATGTATTTATTTGCTAGCGAAAATATTTTTCGTCTTTTTTTTTTTTTTTATTAGCTAAAATAAATTTTAAATTAATTAAAATAAATTTAATTAATTAATTAACATAATACATATATATATATATATATATATATATATATATATATATATATATATATATATATATATAATATATATTATAATATAATATATTAATATAATTTATATATAATTATATATAACTTTTATATAAATAAATATTTATCTATCTATCTATATATATATATAATATATATATAACTTATAACTAAATTAAATTATGTGTTATATATAACATATATATATAATTATATATATATATATATTTTAATATATATATAAACAAACGTTATATATATATATATTATATATATAATATACGTCACGTTATATTTGAAAATATTTCAAAGTGTTTGTCGACCGTCACGTCCTTTCTTTCACTGTTCTCAAACTTATCGAAACACGTTATAATTACTTTTCACTGTTCTGAACTTATTATAAACGTTTGGACAGTCAACCGCAAATGGACGGTTTGCAGATGCGACCGATAGTGGATGGCAGAACGGAACTGGATGAAGTTCGCGGACAGACAAGCGTAGAGGAAGAATGGTGTTGGACGTTGATTCAATGGAGGAGAGCGGGAAGAGATGTGCTGTTCAATGATTATTGGGAGGACGTAAGCCACACGATAGAAAAAGATGGGGTTACGTACCGAATAGGATGCAACAGAGCGACAAGGAGCAACGGGTCGACTAAGAAGGATAGATGGTGAGTGAAACTAGCACAGGGAGGATTCGATGGCTCTGATACCAGATGAAGCATAAAACTTCTGGATAAACAGAAATATATATAGAAATACTTTTATTAATAAATGAATTACATATGATGATTGTTTACAATGGGTTGCCTGGCTTATATACCGCCATGGGCACCCTTTGGGAAAGGGCATGATCTTATGATCGTGCCCTTTCATCTAACTAAACCTAAAATTAAACAATAACCTAAAATTAACTAATTTTTTACATAACATTCATTATGTTGGGGGCATGAAAACTTATAGAAAGCATAGTTTTTCGTTTCAAGCTTGTGTTAAAATGAATCCATGCCCAATTTACATCTTGTGATTGCTCTTTTTATCAGTTGATTTCTACTAGATGAGCCTTGGTTGTTTCATTCCATGGCCACCATCTCTTTGGCTGATCTTATGCTTTCACTTGGTTTTTTTTCCTTTCCTGAGGAACCACAATGATGAGTGGTTTAATTAGCTAGCCTCTTGACCATTACGTGTTTTGAGCAGTTCCACCATTACTGGAACCAATTGTTACCCTTTATACCACTTGATCCTCTAGGACGAGTCACCTTTAAGCTCTTTTCTCGACTCGTAAAAATCAAAAGGAAAGATTGCCGAGTATTTTTCCCTCTTGAATCATAAAAGAAAATAAAATGGGGAGTCCGATTTCATCTCTTTTCTGACCCTTTAAAAGTGAAAAGATGGCTAAGATCTTATCATTTCAAACTTGTTAATGGATGTGAAACGTCATGCGCCTAGTATAAGTTTACCCTTTTTTGGGCTGGGAGGCACTATTTACGAAAAAGGTACTCCTTAATTGAAATGGTCAAGTGATTCTCTCAATTATTGTTTTCTACCTTTTCGGGCTCGAGAGACACCAATGTACGAAAAGGGATGATGTGGAGTTTTATTTTACGTGTCTTTTTCAAACTCTCTAAATGTGAAAAGGATACCGAGTTACACCTTTGTTGGACTCGTTAAACTATTAAACGACATCGGATTCGTCATCATGACGAACACGAGCTTATCCTTCCTAGGGCTCATTAAACTTACTATGTCGGATTCGCCCAAAGGACGAACTTACAGTGCAAGCATATGCTATCCCCTTCAAGCTTGTGATTAAAAAATAATTGGGGTACTCACCAGAAATGGTGGGGAAAAATTTGGAAATCTATCGAGTCGTATTGGCAGCTTACTCTTGAACATTACACACTTTGCTTTGTGTTGGGTTAGGACATCCTCCTTTGTATCATTGACCTTTCTGGGTTTGGGCTAATCATTTTTTCCTTCCATTTGATCTCTACCACATCATTATGACCACCGATCCCATGGATCCAAAAGCTGCCAAACCTCTAGTTGTGTTGTTGATATGTTCAAGAGTTGTCCTTTTGCAAATCTCTGTTTCTCTGTATCATCCAAAATCATTTTGGATCCTCTTGTCTCGTGTCAGTGATATGGGATTCATTATGGCCCTCCTTTGACATGATTGCTTTTCATTGACATCAACTCATTATCTGGGAAGTTGATCGAGAGACTCCCTTCCAGTACCTTAGAGCTTGCATGCCTTAATGGCAAGTTCTTCACACTCGACGACAAGTTCACATCATTGGCTTTTGATCGAGTGATTTCATGGGTATTCGACTTCAGTTCCTATATTCACATTCCATGAATTGTGATGATAGTACCTTGAGGGCCATTGTCATTACTGGTCGTTTCTCTCGCGCTTGTTCACAGTTTGCATCATTGACTTGTAATCAAGAGACTTTCTAGCATGTTCAACGTCTACACATCTATTTGCATGCTAGAATCTATACTTTGATCGAGTCGTGTTGGAGTGCAAGACCCTGGACTCAGATCACACAAGTCTAGGTTGCGAAGTGGTGTGACATGGTTTATAATGATATGCATGTCTGTTTCAGATGGATGGCTGCGACTAGACCATGAGTTATCATATGTGATCCTTCTCATTATTGGATGGTTATGACCATACCTTGGTTTCGTTATGATCCTTTTTTACGGATGGCTGCGCCCATACCTGGATCCATTTACATGATCATTCTCTAGATGGAAGTGTCCATGCCACAATTCATGTTATTTGACAGAGATCTCAATTTATGTGTATGTATCTGTACTTGCTTGTAGTTTTTCTGACGACAGATTGGTTCCCTGCACTGATTTATAAAGAATTTCATCCCTCACTTTGGTTCAGCCTTCACGCTTTAAGGGGCATCTGTCACACAACATTCTGTCACTGTCCCTCTACTCCCCGTTCCTTGATCCTGGAAGACCTCTACAATGAACCCCGCATGCTTTTACTTCATGGAGAAACTCCCATTATGTCCCTCTTCATGAGCAGATCATTCCCCTTTTGCACCATTTCCCCTAAAACTTCTATTTTTCCTAGTTTACAAGGATGATGCTAATGAACTTTGTTTCTCCTGTGCCAATGTGCAGATATTATCACTATTCCCCGCGTCGACCGGTGGGACTGAGCTGTGTTCTAGTTGTGACGGTCCTGTTATGGAAACTTTTTTAAATTAGAGCTGAAGCTTCCATCT
Organism: Pinus taeda; assembly: GCA_000404065.3. NCBI lineage: Eukaryota > Viridiplantae > Streptophyta > Pinopsida > Pinales > Pinaceae > Pinus > Pinus taeda. The sequence goes on from APFE031551072.1 coordinate 54,252, forward strand.
TTAGAAGCTTCATAACGAAATTCTGGTAAATGGTTTTGCCGGATGGGGTCGAGGATGATAGTTTGGGCTCCTTTACCCTATAATGATGGAACTACCTCAAGGGATAGGTCCTTCTCCCATGAGAAGATGATGCATCTCCCATCCATATTTCCTATATGAACCTCCCTTCTTCCCAAGCACAAACTAGTCATAGTTAGAGTGTTGGCTGAGTGTGATTATACCATTTTGATTAGACAAGCAAGATATTACTAGTTGTATCCATCTAGTTGTGTCAGGGAGAAGTGTGTTTGGTTTGGAGTGAAGCCTAAAGGGAAGAGCCTTTAAACAATTGTTGTTTGAAGCCATCATGGAGTGCTAGCAGAAGTGTGTGAGAACCTGGTCTTATTAGAGGAAGACTGCGACGTCAAGACGAATGGTTGTAATCTCTCTTTGATATTAATATATGCAACTATCGATTGATTTCCTACATGTTTTGAAATATTACATATTCATGCTTAATCCTTGTTGACTTTTTAAGTAGGTTGAATTAGAATTTATCTATTATTATGTTTGTGTGGTATTGTTGTTTACTTGTTTCAGGAGCTTGAAGGAGGAAGCGAGATATTTTTGGAGAAAGCAAGTGAGGACATCATCAAGCAGGATAAGCGACCAAGAGGTAGGCCCTCTTGATTGATTCTAACCTAAGGAAATATTCCATAGAATGTATCTGTTGTGGCTAGACCCATTATCAGGCTAGAGGAATTCGTTCGTGTTCGCACTTATAATTTTACTTCACCACAATATTTGTATCCATTCTACTTATACCCCCTCTTTTTTCTACCAGGGAGGTGATCATATTGAAGTCCCCTCCCACCATCCATAGTTTAGCCAAGTGTAGACTTCTCATATTAAATAGATTTTTGAGGAATGCTCTTCTTTCCCCTGGAATATCTGGTCTGTATACTCCAGTTAGGAGTGCCCATTCGCTGGAGCCAATGAACTTAAATCTCTCAGAGATAATTCGTGGAATTCTCACCCAATCTTCGAACCAAATTTCATCTGGGTTCCAAATTATGGCCAGTCTTCCCGCACTGTCATTTGCATCTTGTCCTATTACTTGACACTGGGGTTTGTGATTTCCCATAATCTCTCTTAGCTTTTTTTCACTGATTTTCGTTTCCTGTAGGATCATAATACTAGGTTTATCCTTTTTCAACCTATCTTTGAGTTATCTTTGCTTACCCTTACTGTAGATTCATCTGATATTCCAGGTTGTGATTATCATTTTAACATTTTGGGTGGTTGTTGGAATACCTCTGATAATGGCACTACTCTTCCCGAGTTTACTAGAAGTTCCCCTACCAGCTGTATGGATTCATTCATGGGTCTTCTTCCCCTTTTCTTTTGCCCTTTTCCTTGTCCTCCTGGTTCCCGTCCATGTCCCCCTTGAGATCCTAAGTGTTATGGTTGAACTATTAGAGCCGATCCCTGTTTTAGCTTATACTGCTGAAAGGTTTCTTTATACAGTTGTTTTTGATCCTCTGGGATGAAGCATTCATCTAGGTGCCTCCACTCCTATAATAATATTTTCATCACTTTCTCCTCCACACTGAATTCTTCTTTCTAGGTATCAATCTCCATCTAGTTCTGTTCTACCAATTGCATGTTATTCCCATCACCTTCTTTCTCCTTTGTTTATTTTCTCTTTACTTTCCTTCCCTCTTTATCCTTGTATTGGGTATTTGGATTTTCCTTACTGACTTCCTCATTTATCTCTTCCACCTCCTCCTCTTGTAGGGTAGCATACCTATTGTGGTTTCGTTACTCGGTCTCCTTTTGCTGCGTCTTTTGTGTCCCTACAGGTTTTTGATTTCTTCTTCATCTATGCACTTCCTGGAAGCCATCTTCATCTTCTTTTCCTGATTCCTCCCCTATCTTCTTTCCTTGCATGTGGTTATCTGGGTTATTTAAAGGATAGGTTCTTTACAAATGTCTGTATTCATGGCATCTCCGACATCTAAATGGGATATGCTCGTAATCTAGGGTTTGTTGCGAGACTTCATCATGGTATTCAACTTCAATGCAATCAGGTAATGGCTCTGTAATATTCATATACACACTTATTCTAGCATAGGAGGTGTACCTGCCTTTTCTCGTTATGTGTGCCACTTTCATGAAGGTGCCAATCGAGTTTCCTATCTCTTCTAGAATTTCAAGGTCCCAGAAATCCATCGGGAGGCTGAAGAGACGCACCCAAATAGGTGAAACCAACATCTTTTCTTGATCTGGGTTATAACACTCCTCCTAGTGTCTCATAAATAGGCCCGTGTTGTTAAAAAAATAAGGTCCATCTTCGAATATCCTTTCCTTTTCTTCCAGGTTTGAGAAAATAACCGAGAAGAACCCTTTCACCCCTAGTTTCAGATCAATATGTCCCTTTGGTTGCCATCTTTGCTGTATCCATTTTGTTAGTTCCTTCTCTATTGGCCATGTCGTTATGAACTTATAAATCAAAGCATGATCCTCCATATATCCTTTGTAATCCTCCATCTTATTATTATGTATTACAAACCTAGGTTTTTTGGAGCTTCTAGGCAGGAATTTTCCTCCTAGTCTGACCTACCATTTCACTCATAGTACAGGTAACCCCTTTCCTCTTTTCCTGTGTCCTCCTGTAGATCCATGGTTGCTTGTTTCACCTGCCGCGACATTTTGGTAGGAGGGGATCTCACCCCCCCTGCCATACCACTCATATCTTTGTTAGTTCTTGCCTGTGTCATTTTTTCCCCTCCCGTAGTTGCTCGTGATGCTCCCAGACCGTTATCACTTGCCCCCAAGCCTAAGCTCCCACCTTGTCAGCTACCGAGGGTTGTAGGGCTATCAGGTGTGTCCCTTGCTGTAAACCCTAGCCTCGCTCCATCCTTGTTATCTCCGTCCGCTCCATATCTCCAAATGCTAATCTCTCATGTTGGGTAATTTAATTGTTCTTAAATTACTTCATTAATTGTCAAACAAGGTTCGTGTACTTATGAGATGTATGAGCACCATATATGCTAGGAATTCTATCTATGGATTGAATTATTCTAAGTACGAAATTACTCTAGGTATGGACAAATGTTTAAATGAGATTTAGAGAGTAATCGTGCACAAGTTATTTTTATTCAAAGTTACAACAAAATCCAATTACTTGACTGAATTGAAATCTATTGCTTGCAGAATCGAAAATGTATTTTTTAATTGCAAAATTCAAAACCTATTTCTACTTGCATAAAAGGAAATGCTAAAATTAGATTGCAAGAAAAATATTTTAATGCTACTTGCAAAAATTGAAAACACTACAACACAAATTTGCAGAAAGGAACTTCTACACTAATTGCACAAAGGAAATTGCATAAAGAAAACTTAATTCCTAATTGCAGAAAGAAAAGAAATTCACTACAATTGTAGAAAGGAATGCTAATGAAATTACTTGCAGAAGAAAAAATCAAATGAGAATTTGTAACTCTAAATGATTACTAATGTGTGCAATTAACTCTAAAAGAAATTTCTTTCACCATCTACGAAATTAACTGAGTAATGAAACAAAATTGATGGAAAGAAAATGCATATGAAAATAAAATATTTTTGGTATTTCTCTTTTATGAGAGCTCTGAGATTGAAATAACAAATGATCAAAACATAAATTTAATGCAACTAATCCAGGAGAAAAGAAACTTCATAAAACTATAACGCTATAGGCAAATAGAAACGAAACTAAATATTCTTACAACTCACCAGGGGGCCCTCCCATGATTGTAATTCTATCACTGATCAACTGATTTCTTAGTCACGCATTGAAAACAGAGGATTCTATTAACTTGAAATATAGTTCACAATACTAGAAATAAATGACAACGCACTTAACTTCTGAACTTTCTTTTAGGTTTCACCTTATGGCTTTTATACAATTTTGATTAAAACTAATTCAAGAGTTCTATGTTGATAAGAAATGAAACTGTTCTGCCATCTAAGAAATATATTTAAAATATAACTTTATCTCCTCATGGTTTGCTACTGAAAGAGAAAATCATAAGTGATTTTTCTTGAATAATATTCTTGTGATTGAACATGTATTTTTCACACTCGCCTCATGTTTTCATGATCTTCTGCTTATCTTTGCTTCACCTCCGCACCGTTATACTCAGTGTTTGACTTTGACTTTGAATCTTATATCTCTTAATATCTACAACCTGCCAAGTCATGCCGATAGGTGGTCATCCATGTGGTGAGAATTTTTCATCTTCAGATACCCTTCATCCGTTTGTTGATGCATTGCAACCTGTCTAATCATGGATATGGATGTGAAATTCAACATTAGCTGTGGAATGATTAAGATTCTATAATTGTAGAAATGTTTTCATTATAATTCATAAAGAAACATAGATTCTAAGACATGGATGATTAGTACCTTTTATAAGTTGAAATAAACCTAAGTATGCTTACATTGCTACAAAAATGGCCACAAAAGGATAAAGGAGAGGGAAAGAGATAGTCAAAAAGGAAAAAATTTCAGACTTCAACACTTCACTTTGTAGATCCATATGGAATTGAATCACTAATTTCATTTTTGGTCTTGAAACCACCTCCCATACACTGTTCTTCATGATGGATTCATATTCTTCCACCATGGCATCAACCCAAATAGGTTGAGAAACAACTTTCTCAAATGAAGAGGGCTTTGTCTCAATGAGCTATGTCATGAGAGCCATGCAACCACTGTGCCTATCAGGTGACCTCCTCTACCTGCATTATGATGTAGGGAATCCCACATTCTCCCTAGAATCCTACAACAATATATCAACTTATTTGGTTATCTTACCCCCTTTGTGGAAGATTCTGGTTGAGTGGGTGATCTATTGGATAAAAAATATGCTCAAATTTCAAAGTTGGCAGAATGGCTCAAAAACATAACGATTCGATAGAGCTAGTCATTCTGAATACAACATAACTCCTTTCGTGAAAAACAAATGTCGTATGATCCCATAAACGAGTTTTGATCAATTTGTCAAACATGTAAAATTTTGTGCAGGGCTGCCCAGTCAACAGTCCATACTATTGATGTTGCATGTTGACTGGGCCTGCTAATTTAGCAAAATGACTGGGTTCAAAGGACCAATGACATTGTACCACTTGTAAGATTCTTATTGGTGCTGAGTTGGCAATTTTGTATTAGGTGACGGTGTTGGTTATGTGGACCAACCAGAGGCCATCATGTGGCCTAGCCAGAGATTGCCACGTGGCACCTCTGTGGCCACTCAAAAATTGTTGAAGTCGAGATTTCACTCCACAAGATTTGACAAATAAACCTCATTCCAACTAATTTCCACTATATCCATTGTGTTATGGGTGGGCCTTGTTACAAGGACCCACATACATTACATTTTGACAATACGTGGGGGCGAAGGTATAGTTAAGGGGTGAGGGCTAGCCCCAGCCTTGGTCACCATGCCCACATGGACTAGGGGCTGGACTAGGGCTTAGCCCCACCCCTCCAACCTTAAAACACAACCCATGCGACCACAACGCCAAGACCAAGGGCTGATACGGAGGGGAGCTAGACCGCGAGGGCCAGCCCCAAGTCAAGTGGAGTGCCCATGTGACCATTGGCGCGCACAAGAATTAATGGAGAAATTAATGGTCCCACAATTTGCGTAAAAAATTCACCAATTTTTCACCCAGTTAGTGGAAAAAGGGGTGAAAATGTAGGACGATTAGCAGGACTTGGCGAATTTGTGGGTTGACTAGCAGCAAAACATGGGGAGCTCATAACTTTCTTAGTTTTTAGTATTTCTGGGAGCAGAAAGAGGCTAGACAAGGGTTTTTGATAGCTTTAAAGCCATTTGAGCTATTATGAAATCCATTTGAGCACTGAAACTTGATGTAATCACTATTTTTATGAGCAAACTGATATAGGCCCAAGCATTGGAAGCTGGACCAGGAGATGAGGCCTATGAGGGGTGAACTCTATCATCACTTGATATTTTGTGTTTGCTGTTATGGTGGTATTGTTTGAAATATTCTACAATTTATGAGTTAAGTTCATGTTTTAATATGTGTATTAATTCAACTTAAAGAGCCATAAAAACACATTTTATTCACTTGTAATTTACATAATCCTCAAGCACATACATACACAAATCAAGTTTGATATCAGAGCATAGGTTTTCTTTGTTGCTGTGAGGATTTAATTGTTTGCAAGTGTTTTTTATGCTGACAAGGTTGAATCTCAAGAGAGGAGAAGGTAAGCTTGTGGGTGCAAGTTCTCAAGTTGGGACAAGGACAACGAGAACACATTTGCCACAATCTCCACCACAAGTTTCACCTCAAGTTGTTCCTGAAGCTTTAGTAAGCATGTATCATGAAGGAGGAGCTGATGAAATGTCAGAGGATGAGAATGATTTTAGAAAATAATTTTTTGACATGACCCATATGGTGAATGTTCTCTATGAATAAAGAAACACAAGCTTGCAGGGTGAGAGCTCCAAGCGTCCAAAGGGAGAGGGTTCTTAAGGAGGAAAAGGAGGAGATGTGACAACCTTCCAAAAGGGAATGGAGGTAAACCACCACCTTCTCCACCTTCATCTTCATCTTCACAATCATCTTCATCCTCTTCCACAACTACCCCTTTACAAACACCTCCGAAATCTCCAAAGGGAGATGGTAAAACTCCCTTGTTGAAACTTGATATTAAATTTGAATTGCCTATGTATAACGGTGAGGTTAATGCTGAACTACTAGATAATTGGGCTCATCAACTTGAAGTATATTGCAGGATTCAAAACATCAAGGATGACGAAACAAAGATTCAACTGGATTCGTTAAGGTTGGAGAGTGCAACACTGATTTGGTGGGAAGCCAAAACATAAGAGGAAATGAAAAAGTATGGTAAGGTCTCAACCTTTTGGATAGATTATTTTGCTTCACTTAGAAGATAGTTTTATTCTTTAGCTTATATGTAGAAGGATATTATGGATTGGCATAATTTTAGACAAGGAAAATGACGAAGTGTTCAAAATTATACTCAAGGGTTTAGGAGAAGAACACTAGTATTGGGTGTAGATTTGTCATCTCAAGACACTTTGCTAAAATATATTGGAGGTTTACATAGCTACCTTAGGCACACTATTCTCATGTTCAATCCCACAAATTTATATGAGGTTTGTGTTCAAGGCACACATCTAGAAGAAAGAGGGAAAAATATTTCAGATGAGAAAAGTGAGACTTCCCTTGAAATTAGAGAGAAAGGAAAGGGTAAGTTTAAGGGAAAAGGGAAGAATAATTCTTTTATTAAAATGGAAAAAGAAAATCTCACATGAAAACATTATTTGAAAAATGGCCATGATGAAGACCATTGTTGGAAACTCCATCTAGAGTTGAAACCCAACAAACTTAAAAATAAAGAGAAGGAGAAAACAACTGCAATTACAGAACATGACTTAGGTTTTGATTTAGGAGATGAAAGCAAGATTACAATGATGGGTTTGAAAGGTAAGAATATAACAAGCACTAGTTGTTCAAGTTGTTCCAATGATACTCAAAGTGATGAAACAAGAATTGAGCTTTTCCATGTTAGAGTTGCTTCAAAGCATACCACAATTGACACTCTTTTTGATAGTGGCTCTCAAGCCAATCTCATCTCTGAAAACATTGTCAAAAGTTTGAACTTGGAAACTATTCCACATCATAGGCCCGATCCTTTAGGTTGGGTGTGTGATAATGCACGTTTTCAAGTAACTAGAAAATGTAAATAGAAATCTGCCATTACTACAAAGTTCATAGATGAGGTAGAGCTTGATGTAGTGCCATTAGATACATGTGGTATTGTTTTGGGAAGCCCATACTTATATGACATGAGAGAAGTTTTTCATCACCATGAGAATACGTATTACTTATTCAAGAATGGGATTGAGTACATTGTTAGAGCACATCATAAGAAGATGAGTTTGTCTCTTATTCATGCTAGACAAATGAAGAGAATTATGAATGCAAGTCAAAATTTTTATTTGTTAATGTTCAAGCATCAAGACGTTGTGAATGAGGGCTTTGAAGGAAATGAATGAAATGAAAAATCTCATTTCAATAAGGTTGCTAATGGTTGTAATAAGTTTTTTAAGGGTTCTAACATGTTGCCTCCAAAAAGAGGTAAACAAGATGAGGAAAAATTGCAGTAGCATACATCATTGTTGAACAATGATGGGAATAAGATGTTGGTGCTAAAGAGTGCAAAGATCAAAGAGAAAGTGCCAAAGAAATTTGACAAAGAAGGCATAGGTTCCAGAAGTTCTTCTTGGGGGTTTAAAAATGGTGCATGGTAATGGCAAAAACATTTGGTTAAGAGTCGAGCCAAGTACAAGGAAAGACAAGCTAAACATCGTCATGTCGACAATGTTCAAGGTGAGAATAATTTCAAGTTGTTTAATTTTCCTTTGATTGATGACCAAGGAAGGAATATGTTTTTCCTTCAAGGACAATTTGTTGTTTTGCAATTCTAGAAAATTGCAGCAAGATGGTATCTACAACAACAAGACAAGGTCTCTAGAATCAAGGAAACATATCAGTTTTCATGAAAAGCTCAAATTGTTGAATTTAGGAAAATTCCAGTGGGTTGAGACTGGAAGGGTGAGGGGGCTTTACCCTCGTCTAATTATTCAGTAATAAAGAGATTTTTGGGTCCAAAAGATTCCAGTGCGGAGGAGTGAATTTTTGGATAAAAAATATGCTCAAATTTCAAAATTGTCAGAATGTCTTGAAAATGTAATTACTGGATAGAGCTCATCATTTTGAATTTGGTGCAACTCATTTCGTGGAAAACAAACACCGTATGCTCCCATAAATTAGTTCTGATCGATTTGTCAAACATGCAATTTTTTGTTCAGGGATGCCCAGTCAGCAGTCCATTACTGCTGACGTGGCATGCTAACTGGGCTTGCTAATTTGGCAAATGACTGGGTTCAAAGGGACAATGACATCGTGCCACTTGTAAATTTCTTATTGGTGCTAAGTTGGAAATTTTGCATTGGGTGATGGTGTTGGTTACATGGACCAACCAGAGGGCACCACGTGGCACCTCGCTGGCCACTAAAAACTTGTTGAAGTATGGATAACACTCCGTAGGGTTTGACCACTGAACCTCATTCCAATTAATCTCTGCTGTAACCATTGTGTTATCGGTGGGCCTTGTTACAAGGACCCACATACATTATATTTAAACAATATGTGGCAACAAAGGTATGGTTAAGGGCCATGGGATAGCCCCAACCCTGGTCACCACACCCACATGGACTAGGGTCTAGGGCTTATACGACCACAACACTGAGGCCAAGGGCCGATACGGAGGGGAGCTAGACCGCGGGGGCTAGTCCCTAGTCACGTGGAGTGCCCATGTGACCACTAGCACAGACATGAGTTAATGGAGAAATCAACGGTCCCACAATTTGGGTCGGAAGTTCACCCAGTTAGCAAAAATGTAGGAATGTTATCCAGACTTGGCGAATTTGTCGGTCGATTAGCAACAAAACTTGGGGAGCTCATAACTTTCTCAGTTTTTGGTCTGTTTGGTAGCCGAAAGAGGCTAGACAGGGGTTTTTGATAGCTCTGAAGCCATTGGACATGTTATGGAAGCTATGGAAGCCATTTGAGCATTGGAAGCTGGACCAGGAGACGTATCCCAAGAGGGGTGAACTTCTTCATCAGTTGTTGTTTTGTGTTTACTGTTATGGTGGTATTGTATGCAATTTATGACTTGAATTCATGTTTTAGTATGTGTATGGATTCAACTTAAAGGGCCATACAAACTCATTTTATTCACTTGAAGTTTACATAATCCTCAACCACATACATATAGAGATAAGTGGGTGCCTCCACTATGCCTCCTCTCTGCTCCTGCATTTGTGGCTACTCCAAAACTTCGTAAATCTCATCTTGAGGCTCCTCCTTTGGAGCTAGAAGCTCCTACTCAAGTGGGATTCTCATATCTCGTTCAAAAAATAATCTCATAGCCTTATCCTCATCAAACTTGACATCTCGCCTCACAAATTTCATCCTCAGTGAAGGTAAATACACCTGGTAATTGTTTGGAGTTTAGGTATATCCTACAAAAACTCCCAACTCTTCTATAGGCTCAAGTTTCTTCCTTTAATCCTCAGATAAATGACAATAAATTGAAGCTCCAAAAATTATGAAATGAGACACATAAAGATTTCTCCCAAAGAAATCTTCCTCTACTGTAATCATACCAAGTATTCTATGAGGACTTTGGTTCTGCAAGTAGGCTATGGTGTTGCATGCTTCTGACCATAGATGTAATGCCCCTGATCATGCAACATGGCTCTTACTTCTCCCACTATGATTTTGTTCTTCCTTTCAAATACCCAATTTTTCCATGGGTTATGGGGTGTTATTAGTTCTCTTTGAATACCTTCTTTGGCACATAAATCCTTGAAGGCATGAGAAACATATTCACCTCCACAGTTTCTCCCAATAGCCTTTACCTTCTTCCCAGTCTCCTTCTCAACCAATGCTTTGAATTCAACAAATTTTGAGAAAACTTCATCCGTCTTCCACATGAATAAGATCCAACATCTTCTATAGAAATCATCAATAAAAATTACATAGTACTTATGTTTTGTTGTGGAGGTTGTAGAAAAGGGTCTACAAACATTCGAGTGGAATTGCTCTAAGATTGCATCTGCTCTACTATCTTGGCCATGAAAAGTGGATTTGACATATTTCCCGAATGTGAAACCCATATAGACATCCTGCTGGTAAAGTGATCCTTTAGGGAGAATGGTGGTAATTTTATACATGATTTTTAAGGCACCATGGTGTAGATGACCCAATCTCCTGTGCCAGATTTCTCAACCATCTCGACTCTGCACTTTCTCTACCTTACTGCTCAATATAGTGCAATATCTTACCTCAAGTTTGTATAGGTTATTCACTCAAACTCCAATCCACTTCACTTGTCTGATAGCTGTGTCTCAGAAAGGCTTTCCCTTTATTGAAAATAACATCATAGCCTATATCCTCCAATACTACTACAAAGATCAAGTTCTTCTTCAACCCAAGTACAATCATAACATCTTTGAGGTGAAGAGGAGAGGATTTCTCCCTCTCAAAATGTTATAGATTAATTAACAGGGAAATTAAATACATAAAATATTGTGAAAACACAAATACAGAAACACATAAAACAAGAAAGGCACATATATACATGGCTCACCCAATTTAGGCTACATTTGCAGAGAAACAACCAATCCTTCCTTTTATATTATCCAGCAAAATCAAGAGATACAACCTACAACAGATCTACTGTAATTTCCTCTTCACTGTCACACAGCCTCCTCTCTCTCTCTCACTTAGAATAATAATACAAAACTGTAATAGAATTTCATCATATAAAATGGTGGGTGCCTTCTAGAGAAAAAAACTTGAAATTAGCATAACTTCTACCACCAAATCATTCATGTAATGAATGAACCAAATTGACTACGAAATTACAATATTTTACAAGGAAAATTTTCATCTATTTTTAGCTTCAGGGGTGCTACCTATGAACCCTCACCCCGGGGGGGGGAGGGAAGGGGGGCGCTAATAAAAGTCATTGCCGCCCCCGTTAGACCCCCTTGATGATGATTAAATGGGCAACATTGCCACCCCATTAGGAACAAGCATCCAACGAGGCTGAAACAAATAACCTCTAAACACTCAGGAATATAATTAGGCTCCACACCCAACACATAGGTGACAGTACCAATTCCTGTAACAATGTTCCTCCCATTATCCCCCATTTCGATATGCATCTAGAGATGTTTCTCCTTTAGGCTACTAAAAAACTCATTGCACCTTTTCATATGGAACGAGGCATTGAAATCAAGGTACCACACACTCCCCATAGCAATGTTGACTATGTATGTTATTAGGGTGAAGTCTAACTCGAATTGTGAAGCTAATGCTTCACCTCTTGCTCCTCTTGAAGGCTTGTTGTTAGAATTTTTGTGTAGACATTTTGTTGCATAGTGTCTATATTCGTGGTAGTGGAAGCATGTTATCTTGCTCAAGTCTTTCTTCTTGCCATTATTTTGGTTGGATTCAGGTTTTCTTTGAGTCTTATTTCCTTTGGCCCTCTTCCCCTTTTCAACCAATTCAAAATTTTCTTCAATTTATTCTTTGGATGATGTTCCATATTTGGTATTTCTCCATAACTCTTCTTGAACCAAATCAGACCACAACCTTTCCCAATTTGATAATTCTCCCCTTCCATTCACAAATCCCTGGTAGCTGTGCCAGGATTTTGGAAGGCCTAGAAGAGCTAGGTCCACCAGGTCATCTTCTGCAACATTCACCCCAACCCCTCCAAGCTCATCACAAAATTCAATATATATGGAGAGATACTGTGGAATGGTATCATTCTTCTGCATCCTATTGTTTCAAAGTTTGTCTTCCATGGCCAATTTTCTGTGGTCATTTCTATTTTTGAATAACTCAGTCAATGTCTTCCACATAGAAAATGGTGTCCCTTTGCCATGGAAATTTAATACCACATGGTGTCTCACACCTTCCAAAGGAATTCTCCTGGCCTTTGCAACATCCTTCTTCCATTGGGATAATAACTGTGCATTAGACTGCTAGGGTTTTTCAATGTCAATTTTAACATATTCTAACACACCATTATCATCAACCACTACTTCCATTTGATCCTTCTATTGTAGCAGCTACAACCACCCTCCGAAATTTTGCCTTAGCTTCGTTTTGGGTCCTCCCTACCAACCTTTCATAGCAGCATGTCTTGCCTTGTCAAGTACACAAGCTTAAGTGATTTTCTTTCAGAATGCTAGCTTGAGCATCTGAGCTTGTTGCATCCCCCTCACAGGATGTTTCTCCAGACTTGGTCCAGATTGAGGCTGAGTAACCCCTTGAAGAATTGCGCAACTATGGAGGACAACCAACCTTCCCTCTAGAAATTGTGCAATTCTGTTTGGGAACCTACTGGGCTCCAGAATTGCGCAAACCTGCTTGTCACTGTTCACTGAGAAAATTGTGCAATTCCTCCTAGCAGGGTTGATCAACCTAGAAATTGTGCAATTCTGGGCAACAGTCAGCTGCTTTGCCTAGAAATTGCACAATCCCTCTCAGCAACAAGCCCATCTCCTTCCCAGAAATGCACATTTTTTCCTCCCAACTGAGCAAACTGTTGCATGTGTAGTTGAGTTGACTGGTTCCTCCCAAGACCAAGAAAACTTGACTTACATGCATGGGCTGATTTTTCCCAGAATAGAAAAACAACATGCCAAAAGCATCCCTATATTTTAGGGAGCTATTTTTTAGCAGCCGGAGGTTACATGCAAAGATCATTTTAGAATCTTTCCTCCAAGTGTCACTTTTTCCTAGATTTGTGGCATGCATGTCATGAGCCTCAACTTATTTATTCGATGCTTTAGAGCTCACTCATTCACATCGATCTTGGAGCTCTGACATCCCACAACACATCTAGGAGTCTTCGACACATCAAGCTCAACTATTCACAGGTAAATGGTCTTAACTTGTCTTTTGCAACATTTCCGTTGCTTTTTGTGTTTTGCCTTGTGTGACTGTTGTTTTCTTGATTTCTATGAATGCTTGGTGTCATTTACATGCATACTAGCTATACTAGCACCATTCAATTTTCGTTAGCATATCGCTACTATCGCATACATGAAACTGTTTTGCATGAACAATCGTCGATTCAACAACTCGCTTCACCCACATGCATGTTGTTCCGTTTTCTGAATCTTTCATTCACTATTTACATGCATGATCATTCACTCCTGCTTACATTGAGTATCACCATGCATACACTTTCACATTTGCTTTCAGTTGCCTGTCGCTGGTTTGGGTGACATTGGCCTGGACTCTGCCTCACCAAGACAACATTGCGCAATCCTAAGAAAGAAGGCTCTGTCTTCCCGTCAAGAAATGCACTTTTGTGCCTAGTGGCTATCCTCTAGTATTGCATTTTGCAATTATGAGGGACAGTGATTTTTGGCGCAGGAAATTGTCTAATTTAGTCACTGCGCCTGCAACCACTGCCAGTTGAAATTACTCATTGCGTAGTTCCAGTAGCTAGCAAGCCAGCCTGGATTACGCATTGCATAATTCCAGCAACCAGCCAGCCTCTCTAGATAGCTAAGACTTCCTTTTGAGTAGTTCTAGTAGCCAGTTTCCCAACCTCCCAGAAAAAAGTGCGCAATCCTTGCCAGTCAATCCCCAGGTATGTTGTATGTTGTTCCTCCAATTTTCTATGGTTTTCGCTGATAGATTTCTTTCCATGCATGTCACTTTGTCTCCAGATCTAGCAAGTGTTCATTCACCTCTTATAAGTTCAGGATCAATGGCCTCCAAGAGAGCAGGATCAAAGGACACTGATAGAAGTGCAACATAGTAGCAGTTGAGCGAGTGTCCGTAAGTCTACCGATCTATGAAGATACCAAGTTGGTTGTAGACAAGGACACCAAACTAAAATGGAAAGAGGTCAATGATGCATTTCTAGGCACATTTGTGGATGACCTCAAAGACCGCCAAGTCTATGTGAACATCCACAAGTCCAACTTTTATCGAATTGCATGCAAATATCTTGTGCTCCCATCCGCGGACATGATACATTGGACCGTCTTGCACACTAATCCTGAGACGATGACATTGAGTAGTGTTAGTGGGACAAATATTGCTACCTTCAGGGCACATGATTATGATGAGATGTATTAGATGTCAAAGCTTGTGATCATCATGGAGACTCCCTTCAACATACCCAGCAACAATGCCAACTCTAGAGACATTTTGAAGAACTGGGTGAAGGAGCCGACTAAATTTAGGATGACAACAAATAGGTCTACAAGACAAAGATAGTGCGCAAGGCATATCAATACTTGGTCATCTTTGCATTTTGATTGTATGCCCAAGAAAGCATGGAAACCTTCCCACATAGTTGGGTGATCGCGTTGGACCAACTGGCCAGAGAAGGCAAAGCATGCAATTGGTCTGACATGTTGTCTCATCAGTTGAAGAAACAGGTAACAAAGGCTCAAAAACCACCCAAAGATATGCAAGCAAAATCTACATGTCCACTTACATCTTGGATGAAATCTATGCCCGTTAGGAGTTTCCGGGCTTGAAGTGGGCATGGACATCGACGGAGATTGTTGTGAACAATTATTGTAAGATGTTATCTGAATGCAACTTCAGAGGAGTTATCACACAACTGTCCAATCATTTTTTCACCTCGGTTTACAAGATTATATTCGAACAGGATCCACCCTGCATGTCGAAGGTAGGAATGGAGGCACTGATTGACATAGCTGATTGGTATGCCTCACTATCCGACACCTTCATATGGATGTACAACATGGAGAAACCCCCACATGTTCTCTTGAAGTTCAACTTGGACAAGCTTGTCATGCAGGAAGTATCATATCACATCTCGACAGAATTGATAGCTTGGCTGCACCAGAAGAAGAAGGCACCTTGGCTCGTTCTTCCATTGTGGATCGAGTTATACGAGATACAGAGTTTCAAGCATGCGTATGTCAAAGTAGAGCAGATGAAGAAGTATCCATTCGACCTTCGAAGTTACAATCTATATGACCCTCATTGTCTTGTGAAAGATCAATGCATGAGAGTAAAGTTCAACTGGATCCATAAGGCATGCCATTGGGTGGAAGAAGATCATGGAGATATTGTTACAAATCCTACAGAATCAATGAACTAGTCAGCCTCACTGAGGAATGGATAACGAAGTAGCATCTCAAAGAGCACCAAAAGTAGCAGCAACAAAAGAGGTAAACATACCAGTGTGCGACAACGGCAATAGGAAAATTGTCAACCGCATGGAGGAAGAGAAAAGATGCAAGTTCCAAGTAGACCCACTTGTGCAGAAAGCAACTATGGCCATAGAGATGACGAGGTAACAATGCGATAAGAGAAATGCAAAAAGGCAGAGAGAGAAATGGAGAATGGAGGAAATAGAGAAGTAGTTGCATGAGTTGAAGGAGCAACTTCGGAAGGAACAAGACCTGTGCAGACACGAGAAGGAAGCTTAGCAGGAACATGTAAAACAAGGGGAGTAACTTGTACAGATAGATGAAACTACACCCATACAGGTAGTGGACTCATCAGAACAGCTGGCATCAGGCAGATAGTGTGAACCATCGTAGGAGTAGGACTTCACTAAGGAGATAAAGCAAGCACTTGAACAGATGGATACAAATATGGAGCAACAGGAGTTAGAGAAAGAAATCGACATCATGTCTCGTCACCAGGAGGTTGACCCACCTGCTTCACTGCATCCATATAGGGAGAAAGTCCTAAGTGACCAAGGAGACACAAAGATCCTTGGAGATCAGACGGAAGGAGAAATGCACAACATCTCATTCGACAAGTCTCAATATAGAGTTGTGAAATCTCATAGAGTGTCAAATCTGGAGGATCATACCTCTCCTGCATAGTTTGAGGAATGAGTGATTGTATTTGACATGCACAGACATCCAGAAGCATTGGCTGATGCTACCAGAGAATATGCCGAATCCACTAGCTTGAGTTTTCACTTCCTGATAGTTGAGAATGAGTGAATGGCTAAGGAGCTACAGATGGCCAAGCAGGGAGGAGAATTTGTTACATAATCCACCCAAGCAAAATTGAAGAAGGAAATACTAGATGAAGTATTGTCCCTTGACACATTCATTCGTGTGTTGCAATCCAAGTTTGGTATCGTGTATAAGGCAGTCATCCATCTCAACAGATGGAAACAACGATGTGCTAGAAGAGCACATATCTTATTGAATATGCATGCTGCTGTTGATTACATGCAAACATGGATGATGAGATACAAGGGAGCCCCACTTCACTTTCCTGAGATGATGAAGCCCAGAGTGATCGAGCTGAAGGCATGCATCTGGAGTCAGATCTGAAACTATGAAGAGCTCCTGCAACTCATCACTAGTCTGCAAGCTTCCCATGCACGTGTATTCAAGAGTTTGGATGTTGTTGTGCATGCACATGTGATCCCATCTATTGGGACACTCACCCAGGTGAAGAAAAGGCACATGTCCGACTAGAGCTTGACTCGTACTTTGACGAGTTGATGTGACTCGTACTTTGACGAGTTGATGCGCATAGCCACCAACCCATACTTGTCCATCAATGTAGACACCATGCACAAGTATGTTGCTGGTCCGACCATAATCAAGACAATGATGCATATGTTATCAAACGAGTTGGACAAAGGAGCATGAGTAGTGTACCTAGATGCCATGGAGGCAAGAGTCAGGTTCCATAAAGATTTCACCTTAGAGTACGCAGACACCATCACGGACTACCGAGCTTGGCATTAGTTCGCTACTGTCAATCACCATGAGGATGTTGAAGAGTTGGTCTTCCAACAGTTGTTCAAGTCATAGTGATGTATTTCATGGCTTGCTCAAGCCATTTTGTCTCACATGGGTACATGTGCATTGTAATGTAATGCCTTGTCAAGTTTAAGTTCATGTGTTGATAGTTGGATGTAACAGTCATAGACTAGATGAAGATTCATGAGGGCAGATGAACTGTCACAAAGGGGAATGTTAAGGGCCACCTCACCCTTTGCTATAAATAGTCCCTCATAACTCATTGTATGGGCTTTTGGTCAACCAAGCTTTCGATAAGAATATCTTAGAGAGAGCTTGGACAGTATTGTACCACGCCTTGGATTCTCCACCTCGTAGAGCTAGTATATCTTTTTGGAGGAGTAGGCAGTTGTGGCTGTAACGTTTTGCTATTAGAACTAGTGGTTGGACATGGATATATTGTATGAATGGAACTTCCACTTCTTAATATAACAAAGCCAACACATTTCATGCATATGTTGTATTATATTCCAGCTATCTTGAGTACTCTTAATGATATATGTATCTGTTTTCTTACGCATGCATCTGTAACTTTCTGTATATGTATG
Organism: Pinus taeda; assembly: GCA_000404065.3. Classification (NCBI taxonomy): domain Eukaryota; kingdom Viridiplantae; phylum Streptophyta; class Pinopsida; order Pinales; family Pinaceae; genus Pinus; species Pinus taeda. Next base: position 72,235 of record APFE031551072.1, read on the forward strand.
TTTCTGAAATGTGCTGTTGGTTTAACCATCACTTTGGATTGCTAGCTAACTTTCCTTCCATGTTGTGATGCATCTTTGCTTGTGTGTTCCCTTCTTAACTTCGTGCTATCACAGGTTTCCAAGGGGCACACTCACCTCACCCTCCATGTGTTAGAATCGCTTATGCACCTTCCTTGGCTTACTGCAACTGTCACAACCTTGCTAACAACAAGGACATCTTACTTGCCTCTGTGCGAAATCGCGGTCAAGGCATTACCATACGACCCACTGCTGGGACTCCTACACCAAACGGTCTAAGGTCTAATTGGGACTTCTTACCAGGGATATCTCCTAACTTGTTGGCGGGTCCAACACCTTCTAGGCTATGAAATTCGAGCTACCCTCAAGGGCATACTCCAATCTCAATTCATTGAAATACATTCTCTCGATCTTGAAGAAAAGATTGTTGCACTAAAACTACAAATTCGAAATTCTTAAGAGATAATTTCAAAATATCGGTTTTAATGTGATTTCAAGGCTCTAATACCATTTTGAAATTTTATAGAAATTACAAATGCTTAATATTTCAAACTAAAAAGTAAGAGACACAATTATACTCTAATGATCTGCGAAATGGAAATCATAATTTAGAACAACATGCATAGACATGCAACAAGAAAAACCACAAGTACATGGTGATTTCTAGGGGAATCCAACTGGGAAAAATCCCTCAAGCCTCTTTGTATTAATCAGTTGAATAGAGAAACTATTACAATTGCTTGCTCCAACTCTGAGCACAACTTACAAAAGAATAATCGTTCTCTCTGCTAAATGAGGAAATCTAACCAACACGTAGCCAATTATCTGCTCATCTAGCCTCCTATTTCCTTGCATAATCCTTGAGGAAATTAGCTCCTAAAAAATAGGAATTTCCTCCTATATGCTTGCACAATTCCCAAGGATTGATCTCTTGACTGCATGCAACAATTGTACACTCAAACTAGTATACAACTCATGTTATACTAGCCTTATCTCTTCCACTTTAGCTGAGAAATCTGAATTCCATGCATGCATTAGATATTTTGGAATGATTGATCAGTAAACTAACAGATCTCTGAGTTTGGCTACCATCCCATTGCACAACTGACTTTCAACTGACTCTATCAATAGTTAGAGTTAGTTAACTAAATACAACAAAAAATAACTGAACTAGATCACTAAATTTTAGCAATCAACACATGCATAACTGAACTCCAAGCTCCTAACTTAAATTTACTAAGCTAATTTAGTGACAATAGCCATGTCACACTAGTTAATTGCCTCCAAGTTTTTTTGCTGATGTGTTAGAAATGGATTAATGGAGCAATGTAACACATACAATATTGCAAAAACACAAATACAAAAACACATAAAACAAGAGAGACACAAATATACATGGTTCACCCAATTTGGGCTACATCCATGGAAAAACAGTCAGTCCTTCCTTTCATATTATCCAACAAAATGAAGAGATACAACCTACGATAGATCTACTATAATTTCCTCTTCACTCTCAGACAACATCCTCTCTCTCTCTCCCTCAGAATAATTATACGCAGCCACAATACAATTCCCTCATATAAATTGAGGGTTTCCTTTTATGGAAAAAACCTTAAATTAACATAACTTCTACCGTCAGGTCGTCTACCCAATGAACGTCATAGAATGACTATGAAATTACAATATTTCACAAGGAAAATTTCATCTATTTTTAGCTTCAGGGGCACTGCCCCCGAACCCACACTAGTGGGGGAGGCGCGCTCATCAAAGTCACCATCACCCCCCATGGATGTCTCTGACGGTGTTTAAACATGCAACGTTTCCATTCCGTTAGGAACAGGAATCCAACGCGGCTGGAACAAAAATCGTTTGAACAATCAGGGAGATAATTAGGCTCCACACCCAACATGATGTGGAAATTCGATTTACTCAATTTGACTAGGGCTAAAGTCAAATTCAACCTTTCTTGATACATTTTTTAATAACAAACACTCACCAAGTATAACAAACCAAGTATGTGCAAATGTGACAAAAAGTGTCGTTTTATGAACATAAAGTTTACTATGGCCCTAAAGTGCATTATTTCCACTCTTGATGATGCGATGAAACTTGGAAAGGAACATGGACACTTAGAACATGTGTAGAAAAATGAAATGAAAATTGATAACCAAAAGAAACACTTCACATGATAAAGGGTAGGCTCAAAAATTTGAATACAAAATTTTTTTGGAGAGTGTTGTAGAACCAACAACACTTGGCAACACACTATACAAATTTCAATTTATCTATTTAGGAATAGATTTTAGCAAATGATTAGTCCTTCAGGATGTATTGATTCATCAAGGGATTTTCCTCGACTTCCTCATTTAACTCGATTAGGGATGCAATATCCACATTCCCTTTCTTGGTTTTAATGCACAAGAATTTTTTTCCATTTCACAACTGTTTCAATCCAGGAGAAGGGTAATATGAAATTTCGATTTAAAGATAATAAAAGTCTTAGTTTTCATCTCTAGTGTTGCTCCGCTACTAGTAGGCTTGTACAATACCCTGATAGAGTCACTACAGGAACACAAGCATTGCTTCGCTTCCAACGAGTTTGGTCAATACCCTTGTGAAGTTACTTGCTTCACCTCTCTGCGTAGGAATCCTTTCTGTTCTTTCACCCTTTATTTATTTTACACTATGATTAGGAACTTGTTATTTCATGAGGCAGAGAGGGATCCCGACTTATTGAGGGCAGGAGAGGTTGTTCCTTCAGAGAAGGTAATATATATCTTTGATATAAGTTTGATCACCATTATTTTTCCCCTTTCCATTCTCTACTTTATTGGATTAGCATGAAGAAAAACAAGTAATTCAACACCAAGTGAAGGAATAAGGATGCTAAATATATGAGGGTGTCATGGTTCCTCTCAAAGATGTCCTCTTGAATGTATCCTATTATCTGTATGGACATTACTTGACTTGAGGCACATCCCAAACAAAGAAGAAGAACTAATAGATAACCAAGCATCGTGGTTGTCACAATATCGATTTGTATCACCACATATTCCTTTTGAGCTATGCATACATTCATATACACAAGTCTTATTTATGTACACTAACCAAAAAACAAAGGGGGAAAAGGCACAACCAAAACAAACAACTCAGACTAAGAAATAAAATTGTACAAATGGAAAGAAACCCAAAGCTTCTACTGGAAGGAGTGTTAAGATCTTGACCATTGATGGGAAGAGGTTCAGTCCTCACATATAAATATTTCAACTTGTAAGAATTGTGGCCAAAATTTTCAATGATGGTATATGGTCCAATCTATAGAGGTTGAAACTTGGCATGGGTCCCTTTCTCTTCATGGACTTTGTCCCACTTCAATACTAAGTCACCCACACTAAATTTTTTGTTCCCTCCGAATTTCTTATCGAAACAATGCTTGATTCAGTTCTGATGGATGGTAAAATTTTATTTCACTTTGATCCTTTCTCCCTCAATTTTAAGAAGAGTATCTATCCAACTTTGAACAAGAAGACAACATTTTCCCTTTTGAAATCTGCAAGGTTAGAAAGTAAATGTTCAGCAGAAGGGCAACCTCTTTTCCATATACAAGGAAGTATGGAGATGTTTCTAGAGGGGGTTTATGAGTGACACGATCATCCCATAATGCATTTACCATATAGTTTTCTTGATAATGTAGATAAGGTTCTTGTTTATGGATTTAGTCAAATAATTTCCTTGTGGGTAATAGTTAGATGCATGCTTCAAATAAATACCATATTCTAATGCAAACTCATAAAGCTTTAATGAAGAAAAATAAGTTGCATTATCAAAAGTGAGGTAGGAATACTGAACCTAGTTATGATTTTTTTTAAGGAATTGGATGACTTCCTGATCATTGACCTCCCTTAATGGCACTACTTCGGTCCACCAAGTGAAATAATCAATTTCCGTTAAAATGTATCAGTGTTTCTTTGACGAATGACGAAAGATTTTGTTGATAACATCTAGTCACAATTGTTGGAATGGTTCTTCAACTGCTATACGTAGAAAAGGGGCAGCTGAATTTTGATCACGACCAACACATTTTTGACATACAATGCACTTTTGAGCATAGGTCTGAGTGTCTTGAATAATGTGGTCCAATAGTAACCAACCCTCACAACCTTATGAGATGTGATATCGCCAAAAAAGTGTCCACTTTCTGTTCGATCATGCATATCCTTTAACACCCTTTTTGAATTTTCAGCTCTAAGCATCTAAGTAGGACACCATTATGGTTCTTTTAGAAAACGACACCATGCACTAGTTGGTATGATAAATATCTAAGGATAATTTCCCTCTTATATTTTTTCGATAAATGATAAGGCAAGGTGCCGTGCTATAAATGTTGTTATATATCTGAATAACAAGACGTGGTTGCACTGGTGGAATGAAGTTGTTGAACATTATACATTTCTATTTCTTACTCCCTTCAGGAAGTATCTTCTTCTGGTGAATCCATCGCTTCAATTGCTAGTTGAAAAAGAAAACGACCTTTAACACTATGCACTAGCTTGAACTCAGGATCATACTCTTGTAGGCATGACATTCAAATTTCCCTCCTTTCACCTAGATCTTATTGTACAAACAATGTTATAACAACTAGATGAGGAACGTAGATGATCATATGAGATTTCAAGAGGTAAGGCCTAACATGTTTAACCGCTTTATACACAGTGTATGCTTTCTTTTCAGTAATGAGATAATTTAGTTTAGATCCCTGTAAACTAGCACTCGTAAAAGATATAGGCCATTCTTTCCCTTGATTTTCTTTCTACGTCAATATAGCCATGACAGATGAATTAGAAGTGGAAGTGTATAGTAAGAAATCTTTGTCAAAATCGGGACTATATAAGGTTGGAGAATCAACAATGGCTTTCTTTATTAGGGAAAAAACATCTTTCTCTCTTGTATCCCATTTATATGCAGCATCCTTCTTTATCATCTCTTGTAATGGTTTTACAATCGTGCATGGTCAGAGATGAACTTAAGTAGGAAGTTGATCTTCCCCAAGAAAGATTACATTACTTTATTATTGACAAGAAAACGGATTTGAACAATAGCTTTGGAACTTTCCCAGCCAAATTTGAATCCACTTTTAGCAATGACATTTCCTAAGAGAGTGCCTTCAGACACCCCAAAGATGCTCTTTTTCGAATTCAACGAAATCCCATACTCACAACATTGCTAACAAAATTGCTTGAGATGATGAATGTGATATGATATTTTCTTTGAAAACACAATTATGTCATCCAAGTATATGACTAAAATATTTCCAATTAGTCCACAAAAGGCTATGTCCATGACCCTTTGAAAGTAGCACTAGCATTAATAAGTCTGAAAGGCATGTGCTTAAATGCAAAGGTTCCACACTTTACCATGAACGTGGTTTTCAAACGATCTAGTTTTGCTACTAGCACCTGATTATAACAAAAAAAACCATTTACTAGTGTGAACATTTCTGACCCAGATATTGTCTGTAGTATTTCCTCCATCGATGGCACAAGGTAATTGTCTTTATCTGAAGCTCCCTTGAGGTTGTAAAAGTTGACACATAGGCGTATCTCACCCAACTTGTTTCTAAATGGAACCAGGTTGGAAACCCATGCAGAATGTCAAACTTTCAAAATGGTTTGAGCATCCAACAATTTCCTTAATTCCTTTTGAATTAGGGGCTCAATCATCGGGCGAAATTTCCTTAGTTTTTTTGGAATGGATTTTCCCCTTCCTTGATAGGAATAATATGCTAAATGATGAGTGTATCATAAGTATTTAGATCATCATATATCCATGCAAATATGTCTCGATATTGTTTGAAGAGGTGAATAAAATCTTATTGTTCTTGAGGAGAACAACATGTACCAATATTGACATACTTTAGATCCTCTTCAGTTCCCAAATTGACCTATTCATGTGACAACATTGAGCTCTGGATCTTCATGTTCACTGGTCCTCTAAATTAGTTTTGCAAGTCATAAAGTTTCTCAAGAGATACCACACCCTTGGGAATATGATTTCCTTTTGATGCTTGAGTTGCTTCTTGCAAATCCTTATCATGCTCATCTTCTTCAATAAACACATCTTTAAACACGTCCGTATTATCCATGGTGTGCAGTATCTGTTGGTCATCATTAAATACACGAAAATTAGTTACATTGTTAGGTACAAATGGCTTATAAACAATTTCAATAGAAACAAACATCTTTTAATGGTGACATTCGACCAATTGTATTGGCTAATATGTCCGTGACAATATTACATGTTACAGGAAAAAAAATATTAAATGCTTTAAAAGATGAAATGAGTCACCATACCTCTTGTTGGTAGTTTTTGAAAGTAGGTGAAACATATGGTATTCTGTACCTGTCTAGTGACGATCTCTGAATCACCAATTACATTAAGTACATCTACCTTGAGGTCTATGGATTTCTTTAATCCCAAAATGAGTGCTTCATATTCAATAATATTTTTTGTGCACTAAAACTCCAAGCGATATGACAACATGTATCTTCTATTATGAGGGTTAATAAGAACACAACCAGCTTCGAAATTGTCTTGGGTCTTAGAACCATCAAAGTATAAGGTCCATATATTAGTAGCTATTGGGTTTATTCCTCCAATATTAGTATATACATATATATTACAAATTTCATTAACACTAGTTGGACATGGAAGGAGCTCCAACTGTGTAACGGATGGGATGGGTGATGGATGTGGTTGATAACACTCATGATCAACTTCCAAGAAACAATTTCCAAAAATAATGTTTCTAAATCCAACTGGATCATTATGTCCCTCAAGTGGTGTCATTGTATACTTCATATAAGGCTCAATTTTTACTCGAATCTAATTGTTTATGCCCTTATAAGGAAGCCATAAATGTGGCAAGTGTGTAGAGAAATAACCTTGTAGCTTGCTAGACCAATCTCTACTCAGAAGCAAACCATAGGCTTCCGGTATGTCCAAAATAACATTGTTAATGCACTGGTGAACTCTTTGGTCTGATGAAAATCATATGAAAATTATGGAGTTCACCAATTACACGGATCAATGATCTATCTAGCTATATGATTTGTGCATCTTTCTTTTCCCATTTAGCGTTAATTTTATTAGAAACAGATAATGAAATTACATTTATAGATGAACCCAAATCAACAATACAGTTATGGACATTATAATTAAAGATTTCAAAAGTTAACAGGAATGAAGGGAAACGAGTGTTAGAATTCAAATTAATAGCATTAACTATAGATTCGAGAACATCACGAGACTTACCAGAGAAAACTTAAGAATAAGAAACTTCATTACCTGCTGTGGCTTATGATGAAATTTCTTTGATTAACAATTGATGTTTTTCTACTATATCTGTAAGCTCAAAATTGAAATATTGGCATGAGACCTTTTCATGTCTTCAACAATTTTATAATCAATACGCTCAAGCTTCATAGGTTTTGCTGAATTATCAGGTGGTGTAGCTTTATTAGAAACCTCTGGAGTGATAAACTTATTCTTGTTGTTGATGGAAGTGTTCTTAGAAGGGGGAGCACTTCTAGACTTATTCTTCACATTTTAAGCACGATTGGGAGGTGGTAAAATCCTTCTCAATAATTGTTTTTTAAGTTCTTTCTCAGAGATAGGTCCTTTTCTCCTCATAATATATCGGTCTTTTATTTGTTGAGGAGGATCTCCACTCACAGATGGTTCTTCAACACTTCGTTTATTAGCATTATATACAACATGAAAAGCATTAATTGAATGCCTAGCACCCGAACTTATTCTACAATGGCAGGTTCATTTGCATCTTCAATTTTCTTAGGCTTCTCATATGCTAATAATGTATCTACAAAGTTAGCCATCATAGCATTCATGTTATGGTTCCATTGGGGACATGTCTTCTCTGAATGCTTATCCTACTAAAAATTTCAAAATTTATCCATACCCCCACTTTCAACATTGAATACCGAGTTAGAGCTCTAAGCGGACTTATCCGATTGGTTATTGTTGTTATTTTTCAAGAAAAGTGGCTTAAAAGACTTACCACTGGTAGATGCCTCGACCTTATCTTTAATTCAAATACCTCATTTGTGAGGGATTTTAATGACTTGGCCAAGCTTTCCATATCGAATGGATCCTTCTCTTTAGCTTTACTAGAAAAGGCTTGGGTTTTCTTACTGGTGTCTTTGGAGTCTTTAGAATCTTCATGATCTTCAATAGCTCCAATAGAATGAATTCTTTCTCTACAACAATTGGTTCTGCAAAATTCAAAGCCAATGTTTCCTTTGTAGCTCTTTTAACGAACACATAAATATTTGTAGGCAAGGAAGTTATATAATAATATTTGATAATTGAATCTTGCAATTGAACATATGTGGGGAACTTGTTAAATAAATGAGTAAACCTCAGATTGAAATCCTTTAATTTTTCCTTGTTCCCCATCTTGATATTCCTTAGCTCTTTGAGAAACATGTCATAGTCTTATCATCAAGAAATTTATCCAAGAATAAATTCTTAAACTCCCTCCAACTGTGGATTGAATTAGGTAGAAGACTGTGATACCAAATTGATGCTCTACATTCTAGAGTGTATGGGAAACATATACATGCAACCTCATCAAATTATACATCACACATTCACAAATGCATGTATAAGTCATCAATATGGTCCTTAGCTTTTGTCTTCTTATCATGATCAAACTTTGAAGGTAGCTTTTTTGGGTGTTTAGGCATACAATGTAAATTTCCTAGAAGAGCGAGTGACCCTCAGGCCATCCAATCCAACTATTCATCAGCTGTGTCTTCTTCCTCTTCTTCTTCTCCTTTTGAATTTGAAGAGTCTCATCCCTCACCATTCAAATATTTGTTATAATCCAGTTGTTCTCCCTGTCCCAACTATTCTTTGCCAAAAAATTGAAAAGCTCCCCCTTCACCATCTAGATATTCCTCAATAGGTGGAATTTCCCCTTGTTTATTTATTATTTTAGAAGAATCGACTAACACTTCAAGGGTTGCAATAACCAAATCTTCCACCGAAGAAACTAATACACCACCACGGGTTGTTTATTTATTTATAGGCTTATGAGGTAGAATAATAACAACAAGAAGTAAACAAAGATCTCTTGTGAACTGACGAGTAATAGGACAGATTGTTCGAAGTAGATTCTACATAACTTCAAAATATTGTTTCAGAATTTTATGGTACGAATACCCTATCTCATGATAAAAGATTAGATTGGAATTCAGAGCATTACTACCTTGAACTGATGGTTGGCTGTTTGGATGAGGTGAACTTTTATCCATATAAAGGCTTTCTGATCCAGGTGGATGTTGGTGGCCACCCACCTATCCCATTTGGACCCCCACAATTGTCTCTTTCAGCTTTTTCAGTTTCCTTAATTGTAGCACAACTTACTATTTTTAGTAGTTTTTCGGGTCCTGAACTTCCGGACCCGTTTTGAGGCCCTAAACGACGTTTTTTGTGGAATCCGAGGGCAACATGGGTCCATGCAGTGGATGTTTCCTGTTCCAACAATGGTAGTTCTCGGATAGATCTTTCTAACGAGCTATCATATGCGTCAAACGGAGATCGTATTCCAAAGTTACGACCCCGGGAAATTGATGTACCAATTTACCCAAAACGGGGCCCACAATTTGGCGTTTCATCTTCTAAGGGCCGGTTTTGGAATGTGAAGGGTTTTCCATTGTTTCTCAATAATAAATAGGCCTTCGAGCCTCATTGTAACACAAGTTCGGAACAGTTCAGAGACATGTAGCCGCACATCTCTTCTCAGAGATAAGCTACCATAGTCCTAGCTGGTTTATTTCCAATTCTGGTTGTAAGCATATTTCGATATTTTCCATTAATGAAATGAAGTGTTATTTCCGCTGCATCTCTTTATTTATGGTTATCGCATCTCTGTGTTTATGGTTATCTCTATAATCTATTGCGTTCCTGTTTAAATCCGGATCACTTTCTTCCTTCTAGCTCCAAAATGACGACAATGCTAGACCCACCAACATACATGGGATCTTCCTAATATGAAGTTTGAGTTATACCTCACATCATTTGGTATAGGAGTCCCAACTAGAAATGTGGCTCTACTACCATTTACTTAAATATTTTCCTTGGTTGCAATTGATAACATAAGAGAGCAATGCACATGTACTTTTGAATGAACAAGCAAGCATGCCTTGTGAAATGGTCAATTGTAATATGTAACAAGGTTCTTTTACTAGAAGGAAACCAAAGTGATCCTTTAGAAGAGATGTATTAGTACTAATCTAATAAAGAAATGCACACATCATAAGAAAGAATCATTAGTCATCAAGCAAAATAGTTCACATAGATGCAACGATCATGAAAATGAATACAATGCATATTCAATGATATGAGAACCAAAGCCACCGAAATAGTTCAGTTTCTTTAGCACATGTGAATACCAACATATATTGCAAACATCCACAGAATAGTCTTAAAACATTCATGATATACACATGAAAATATGTTAGCTCAACCAAGCTTCAAATATTAGGCAAAAGCTCCAAGATACATTAGTACAATGAACACCACTAGCTCCAATAGTGGAGCGTTAAGCCACTTGTTGCTCTCCAAAAGGACCATCTTCCTCTCTAATTCTTGAATGGACAATCCAAGGTTAAAATTCCTCTCTTAGAGTAATAAGGCCTCTTTTATAACAAAAGGAATGACCATTCATATCCTCATGACTCTTAGACTCTAATATGACCTTTGGACTTCTATATGAATTTTGAACTTCTAAGTGATATTTGGAATTATATATGGTTTTTGGACTTCTCCAAGTGGCTCTTTTATCCATATATGACTCTTGGACTTCCATATTTTTATATTTACAACAATTTCCAAAATTACATCATAATTTTTGAAACATCATGTGACGACAACTTGACAAATCAACAACATTGGTGACTTGGACTCATAGTGACTTGTACATGAAGTTCTTTAATATGTGATAACATTGCCACTATGTCTTCAATACTCATGACAAGTCTTGCATTGTGGTTGACATCTACCATCCAAAGTGTCTTGAGAGATATTGGAGTCTTCATAATTCACTTTGATGATCAAAATCCATTGTTCTTTCAATAGTCGCAACATGGTTCCTTTGTCTTCAGGATGCTTCCTTCAGAAAAAATTCTCATCAGATATCCTCATATATATTTTCCATGATTCATTTAACACTTGCAAATGTAGATCCTCATGGAAAGAAAACATTATCCCAAAAATCTCCTATTCTATCATGCATCATGCAAATTCTCTATTTGTTGATCAATGATCCACCAAGGGGAGACAGAGAAGATTTCTAGGTGCAGGGCACACTTGCAAGAGACAAGAAGGTGCTTCACTAATCACTGATGATGAATTGTATGCTCAAACAGAGGAATAGTAGGCTTGATGGAGGTAACAAGGCACAATAAAAAGGGAAAATAAACATCACTATTCATTAAGGACGCATTGTGCACTTGGAAGGGAAGCCAGGGCCATAAGGACGGTGCAAGGCACATGAACAAGGCACAAGGGAGGACTAATTTCCCATTGAGAGTGCGTAGTGTGCCAAATTGGGAGGTGGAGACTAAGGTTGGATGCAAGGCATAAGAACAAGAAACAAGTAGGAGGAGCTATTGCCTGGGAGCCCGTTGTGCACTAGAGGAAGAGAGAGGGTTCGTTTGGGCACAGGGCACCAAAACAAATGATAAGAAGGGTCTCCTTTAAGCCTTAGGAGTGCACTATGGGATCCTCATGTCCTAGAGGGTAGGATGACTCAGTAATAAAATTGTCTAAGTCTGGAGGGATAACACATTGAAAAACACACTGATTTAGGAGAAAAATCAAGTGTGACACATATCTAATCATCAATTAAACTTAGATATAACTCAAAACTAAGAAGTATTCATCAAAAATCCAATTCGTAAACACTCACCAAGTATGTGCAGATGCAACTAGAAGTTTCGTTTTATGAGCAAAAACTGTATTATGACCCTAAAGTGCATTATTATTACTCTTGATGATGTTGGAAAAATTTGAACACTACAGGGGGGGGTGAATCAGTAGTGTGATCTATCTATTATTTTTACCAATTTAAACTTCAATTACTGAATCACACATATGTTAACCAAAAACTAATAAACTTTAGAGCATGTGCATCACATAAACATAACTGAAAACTATTAGCAACTACAAAACAATAAACATGCACATCAAAGGAACATCACATCAATCACACACGTGACACAAGATTTCTAGTGGAAACCCTTCCAGGAGAAAAACCACCCTTGCTGTTGCTACTCTAGTCTAAATTTCTATTAGGTTAAGTAATTGGTCCTTTACATAGCTTGCTGACTCCCATCAGCATGGAGACCCGACCTCATATACAAAATTCTAACACCGATTGGCTAGGAGAATCTATACTACTGATAAACTTAAAGACTATGTTCTCTATTGATCTACAGACTACCATCTGCTGAAATCCACCACGATAAATCGATCCTTGCCCAACCCCGATTGGGTTATCCAACTACCATTGTATTTAGAAAATGTTCCTTTCGATGAAGCTTTGATATCATTTCTCCACTCTCATGAATTCACTGCTCCTCTCCACTATGCAAAACTCCTTTTATCTATTTTTAAAATGGATCTAAGATGCTAAACTTAACAATAATACATGCTCTCAGCGACAAGATATCATCATCAAATTAAAAATAAAATCTGCACAAATCATATGCTCTCCAGATAGGAAAATTGTGGCCACATCAAAAATGAATACAATAAGACACTCACAACAATATAATGTTGCATAATACAATAAAAAACAAAAGACACTATGGCTATGTACTAAATGCATCAACAAATCCTATATAATACAAGTGTGAGAATCACCAACATGAACACTACCCTACAACATACAAAACTCTCCAAGAAATATCTACTCCAACAACTTCGATTCTGATCTATTCTGCAACATGCTTCAGATATGCTCACTATTCGTCATTAAAACTCATCGACTGAAGCATCTATACTCTTCTCAATGTTTGAATCACAATCTCACTATTTATCCTTCTCTCCAGACATACACTCAACATCTACCATGATCAACAACCACAAAGCTCACACGAAAAGTATATAAAATATGTAGGGGGAAATTGAGCTTGGGGCAACGATCAAGGGTGCACAAATTGCATCAATTCAATCCACTAACACCACAACTTGTGCACTAAATGCATTCATATCATGGGAGGACATTTTCAAACCATTTTCGATCTTTTTCACTTTTTCTAGAAGCCTCTAGGAATTCCCAAGTTAATTCCTTCTGAACAACGTGAGGAATGCAGAGAATATCCTATGAAAAGCCTTGTCTGTACCCTTGACACTCGATGAAATTGCTTGGAAGTTATAGTCGCTCTCACAGACTTGTCTCCTTGCGACTGAGACTTTTTAGTCGCTCTCATGAGCCTGTAAAGGAGCGACTTGGGTAGAGCATAGGGGAAAACACTAAACTCTCATCTTTGAACCTCTTCCACTTGTTGGGTCATCTTCTCTAGCTCTTGTGCAAGCCTCCAAATCTCTGCCATTGCCTCTGACACATCTGCAAGTGGATCAAACAAGTCTCCCAAGTGTCACTACAAGATTGACCTTGAAGGCCAACAAACAAGGTTGGCAAGAGTGCCAACAAGTCCTCCACTCTCCATCAATCATCTCCACAAGTTACAACACCTCTAACATTCTTGCAAACACCTCTGTAGCACCATCGTCAAGCCATCACATCACTACAACAAGTTATCCTCATAAGCATAGACATCAAGACCTAATTGACAACTCAACTAGTGTGCCATCAACCATCTCCATCACATCTAGATCTACATAAAACCAAAAAAATGCCATCAATTGACCAACATGAGTGTTCCATCATCGTAAGATCAATATCAATGCCAAAACATACTGACACACACAAATTACTTCATCAATCTACATCAACATGAGGTTGACATAAGTGCATGACCTCATAAGGTTGACAATAATGCTAACACAATCATCCCAACGCCAACACAACTAGATGCAACCATGATATAATGAAGACATCCATACATCAAATAGTCTACAAGTGGTTGAAATCAATGCCAACATGAGCTAGCTATCATCATGAACTAATGCCAACATCATCTAGTTGGATCCATGCATGCCATAATGGAAATAATCTCCCCATGGATGCCAACAATATCCCCCTTTGGCATTGATGGAAACCATAAACAAACTCCAGATCATCATCCTCTATCTATCCCCCTTTGACATCAATTGCAAAGGGCCAACTCAATATGAGTTGGCAGTAGGAATTGAAGCATAAACACTGGAGTAATACGTCTCTACATGAATGAAATACGATGCATATCCAAGATCATCAATGCATCCAATCATCATCCTGTATCTCTCCCCATAACAAAAACAATAAGCAATAAATATACCAATCATCATCTAGAGTAGAATACCAACCAATCAACCTCTAGAAACAAGAAAAAATATGCCAATATAAGGCAACCACAATCAACATATGCAACATAATCATATAATATGCATCAATAGCCACATGAGGAAACCACACACTATCTCCCCCATAACTACATAGCAACAACTACCAAAATATCTCATCACATGAGGCCAAAAACCTCAACTATCATAACATAGTATGAGGCACATCATGAAATTTACAAGTGGATCATAATGCCAACAATGTATGGCTGAAGTAAATAGGAGTAAATAATTCTCCCCCTGAACACATGCTATCTCCAACATCATTGCATAGTTGTAGTGAACCGCTTCCGCTGCAACAATGCTTCCTTTGACAAATAGAAGCACCATATGGATTGAGATTCCACATGACCAAGACTTAAATGACATATACAATGATACATACATGGCTGTAAAAGTGACATAAGACCTCAAACATAGTTCATATAGACATAACATGACCTCATAACTATAAGACCTAATAGATAGTACAATACAAGTACATGACTCCATGAGCATTTTACATAGAATTTCAATGAAATACATAGCTGCAATGAGCATGTCCTTTGGACCAACGAATCAAAGATACAATACATAATTACTATTACATCATCATTCCCATACACAGGGTTACAAAATGATTCCATAAGACTCCTATGAAAACAAGCCTATCATCGTAATGACTCAACAATTATTGACTGGACTCTCAACCAATACATAATAATGAAACAATAGAAAGTACATGGCTATAGTAATCATCATATGACATCCTACACATAGCTGTAGTAATCATCATATGACATCCTACACATGGATGGTCCATGTCAGATGTCATCACAATACATCTTAAAGTAATGATCACAATCTATGCATGGTTGCACATATTTCCAAGTAGTTGTTAGTGGAGACTTAAAGCATATACATGGCTGAAAAATGTGTGTTTTTTTTTTTTTTTTTCACTCAATAAAACACATATAAATATTCCACAAATGACCAAGTGAAAAACAATGAAAAAAAATGTTGAATATCACATGTAAATCCATGCCATGCATAACTCCCCCCAAGCTCAATATGACTCCAAGAGATAGGCTGATCCTATGGACCTGAATGCACATGAGGCTCAAAGGAACTCATCAAATTCTATTGCAACAATTGTCACACGCTCCCCTAAGGTTGTTCACCTCTCATGAATTTCGCAGTCCTATATAAATATGCATGAATAATCATGGACTATAGGAGGGAATTCTCTTCACTAGTTGAAGCACTGCTAATCCTTCTTTCTCCACATAGTCTTGGGTTGCTTCTTATCCTCATTCATCAGCTTCTTCTCGTGCTTCACTAGTTTTGTCCTAGATCCTCTTTGTTTTTTTTGCTTTTGACGATTTTTCCTTGAGCAAAGGGGAACCAAACAATATCTTTCCATATGGACAATCTATGGAATCTATAGCACTCTACATGTCCAAGAGGATCAACTCTTCTTCTGCTCATGCTGGATCTAAACCTTGCGTGAAATGTGCTTCTCCTCCATTGGTTAGACTTGCAATCTATTTCCTTATGGCCAAATAGGTGAGATGAGTAAGAATAACCATAAAAACCATGATTATACATGTTGGTCAATCTCCTTGGATGCTGAAATTGTTGCAAGATCTGCTAATTTGATCTATATGTTCTGCTCCAACAATTTGTTGCAATATACCCAAACTTGTGACAAATGTAGCATTGTATATCAGGCATCAAAGGGATAAAAGGACTTTACTTCCTTTGAAATCTAAAAGAGCTGCCACGATCATATATGGGAGAAAAATGTCTTCTAAATGTAGGAGCTCCTTGAGATTTTCTTTTCTGCAACTGGTTTTGATGCTTTATCTACTGCTGGTTCTACTTGTTTTTCTACTGCTAGTTCTTTTTGCCAACTAGATGCTCGATCTGCTTCTTGTTTCCTTGGATCTCACTTTTGCAGCCAGTATTTTTTGCTATATGTTTCTTGGGTTATTTTTTGGTGTTTTTATCTACATGCAAACTATACTCACCCTTTTGAAATCTAAGACTAGATTTATCCAATGGTGATCTATCTCAAGGAAATTATCCAAGGCTACAATTCTCTTCTCCATCTTTTGTTTCTTTCTCAAAGAAACCACTTTTGCTTCTAATTTATCAACCTCTTCTACTTTCACTTAGTATTTCTTCTGCATACCTTCCTCAAATTTTTCTGATTCAGCTAACTTAATCTTTAAGCTGACAATTTCTTCCTTGAGTTTGTCCTCCTTATCATCACAAATTTGTAATAGTTTTTCTTGATCCTTGCATGTAACTGTTAGTCTAGAAATCTCATCTCTAAGACACTTACTAATATTCTCATCTTCATTTGTGCTTAATCATGATCTAAATTCGAATCCTCAAAATTGTAACTCAAAAGAAAATCATTACCAATTATTCCTTTAGATTCATTATTTTCTGATCTCTTCTCACCATCCACTGAATCATGTGCACTTGAAGAATGAGACTCTTGTTGCTGAGATTCTTTTTTTTTGAGGATCTTATTTTTTCTTCTTCTTCTTATTTCTCTTCTTCTCATTTTCAATATTGCTGTTGGTACCATCTCCAAAAATGGATTCTATCTTGTCCCACATTTCTTTGGCATGTTTCAAAGCCACTACTCTCTTCATATCATCATCATGAATATTCTTGTAGATTATGCATCGTGCTTGTGCATCCCATTGCAAAAATTTCTCCACAATTGGATCTTTGTCAAAACCTTCACATACTACTCTCCAAATTTTATATCCACAAGCTAATTGAGATTTTACATTTTTGTGCCATACCTTGTAATTTGCGATAATGAGGACAACCACTTAAACAAAAATTCCAATTTTTTGCCAAGAAACCCTAGATCTACTCTCCAACAATCAAGCTGCAATCAAGACCCTTGCTTTGATACCAATTGTTGGAAACCTTTGACCATTATTGAGAGCATGGGGGATTCACTAGGGGAGAAATACCATACCACGTGGGTTCATATTGGGGGATATTTAATGAGGAAAAAATGGCATAATATATTGGGGGATATATAGGGGTAAAGGGTTTTATATTGGCAGGTATAAAAAATGGAGCTCAAAGTTAATGAAAAAATATAAAGGGTATAAAAAATGTTAATGAAAAAATGGATACCTACAATATCTAGTGGGAGTAGGGTTTTTTTAACTGGGAAGGTGTATTGGGTATGTATTGGTAAGGGATTAGATAATGTGAATTTTAGGGGTATTTTACAATATGTAGTCAAATTAAGGGTGTTGTTTAATATGCCATGAACGCAGGTGATAGGTTAGAGGTTCATTGAGTGAGGCCCCCGTGACTGAGAGGGGGGATGAATCAGTAGTGTGATCTATATATGATTTTTACCAATTTAAACTTCAATTAATGAATCACACATATGTTAATCAACAACTAATAAACATCATAGCATGTGCATCACTAAACATAACTGAAAACCAAAAGCAACTACAAAATATTAAACATGCACATCAAATTCACATCGCATCAATCACACATGAGACACAAGATTTTTGGTGGAAACCTTTCCAAGAGAAAAACCAACCTTACTGCTACTGCTCTTCTCTGAGTTTCTATTTTGTCAAGCAATTGGTATTTTACATAGCTTTCTGACTCCCATCAACATGGATATTTGAGCTCATATAAAAATTCCAACACAGAACGACTAGGAGAGTCGATACTATTAATCAGCTTGAAAGACTCTAATCTCTACAAATATACATAATATCATCCACTGAAAACCACCATGATCAATCAATCCTTTCCCAACTCCGATTGGACTTTCCAACTACCATTGGATTGAAAAACTGCTCCTTTTGCTAAAGCTTCGATATCACTGCTCCACTCTCATGAAGTCACTGCTCCTCTCCATTATGTGGACCTCCTTTCATCTATTTCCAAACTAGATCCAAGACACTCGGATCAACAAGAATTCAACTCTTCATACATGCTCTCAACACCAAGATCTCATCATCAAATCAAAAATAAAAACTCCACAAAACATATGCTCTCCAAATAGAAAAACTATGACCACATCAAAACTGAATACAATTAGGCCCTCACAACAATATAATGTTGCATAATACAATAAACAACAAAATAAATTATGGCTATGTGCCAAATGCATCAAAAACCCTTGTAGAAAACAAGAGTGAGAATCACCAACATAAACACTACCCTGCAACATACAAAAGTCTCCAAGTAATCTCTACTCCAACAACTTCAATTATGATCTATTTTGTAACATGCTTCATATATGCTCACTATTAAATCATTAAAACTCATAGACTGAAGCATATATGCTCTACTCAAGGTCTGAAGCATAATCTCAATATTCATCCTTCTCTCCACACATACACTCAACATCTACAATGATCAACAACCACAAATCTCACAAGACAAGTATATAAAACATGTAGGGCGAAATTGAGCTTGGGGCTAGGATCAAGGGTGCACAAATTGGACCAAATCATACCACTAGCACCACAACTTGTGCACTAAATGCATTCACATCATGGGAGGACGTTTTCAAACCATTTCCGATCTTTTTCACTTTTTATGGAAGCCTCTAGGAATTTCCAAGTTAATATCCTTTCTAAAAGCGCGAGGAATGTGAAGAAAATCCTATGAAAGGCCTCAGTCACATTATTGAAAATGCCTGAAATCGACTAGAAGATACAATCACTCTCACAGGCCTGTCTCCATGCAACTAGGAATTTTTATTCACTCTCATGAGCCTTTAAGGGAGTGATTGGGGTAGAGCATAGGGGAAAACACTTAACTCTAAGCTATGAACCTATGCCACCTATTGGGTCATCTTCTCCAGATCCTGTGGAAGCCCCCAAACCTTTGCCATGGTCTTTAACACATCTGAAAGTGGATCAAACAAGTATCCCAAGTGTCACTGTCGAATTGTCCTTGAATGCCAACAAACAAGGTTGGAAAGAGTGCCAACAATTCCTCCATTCTCCATCAATCATATCCGCAAGCCGCAACACCTTTGATAGAACTATAAACATCTCTTTAGCATCATCATGAAGGCATCACATCACTACAATAAGTAATCCTCATAAGCATAGACATGAAGACCTAATGAAAACCTAATTGACAACTCAACTAGTGTGCCATCAACCATCTCCATCACATGTAGATTTGAATAAACCAAACCAATGCCATCAACTGACCAACATGAGTGTTCTATCGTCATAGTATCAATATCAATGGAAACACATACCGGAACACACCAACTACTTCATCAATATACATCAACATGAGGTTGACATAAGTGCATGACCCCCTAAGGTTGACATTCTAAGGTTGACAATAATACTAACACAATCATCACAATATCAACACAACTAGTTGCAACCATGCTACAATGAAGACATCCATACATTAGCTAGTCTACAAGCAGCTGAAATCAATGCCAACATGACTGAGTTGTCATCATGAACCAATGTGAACATTAATTAGTTGGATCCATGCACACCATAATTCCAACAATCTCCCCATGGATGCCAACATATAATGTTGTGACACTTAGAAAGGAACATGTAAACTTAGAATATGTGTAGAAACATGAAATGACACTTAATAATAAAAAGTGACACTTCACATGATAAAGGGTAGGCTCCAAAATTTGAATACAATAAATTTTTTGAGGGTGTTGTACCAATGACAACAGCCGGATACTCTTAAATTGACAACTACCTCCAAAGTGATGCTGATCCAAACCTATACATCAAGGTTGAGAAGAATGAACTTGTGATTCTATTATTGTATGTTGACGATCTATATTTGATAGGTGCAGAGCATCTCATTGTTTTAAGTAAGAGGGAGATAGCTTCTGAATTTGATATGAAGGATATTGGTTTGATGCACTACTATTTGGGGCTAGAAGTATGGTAGAATCTTGGTGAAATCTTCCTTGGTCAAGGAATTTCTGTTACCAAGATCATGAAAAAGTTTGGGATGATGGAATGTAAATCTATGGAAACTCCCATGGTGAAAAATATAAGAAAATTGATAGATTTTGAGTTAGATTTGGTAGATACATCCATGTATCAAAAGCTGATTAGCTCGTTGATGTATTTTCTTTGTTGTAAATACTCTAAGCTAGTTCTAGGTGGAACCAATACATGAATTGTATTGTAGAAAAGCATGTATTGAGATATTAATTTGCGTGGCACTATTGATTATGGGTTGAGATATGTCTCAAATGGTGATATAAAGTTGCAAGATTATATAGATGCAGGTTGGGTAGGGAGTGATGAAGACATGAAGAGTACACCAAAGGTTGCTTCAATTTGGGCTCCACTATGATTTCCTAGATGAGCATAAAGCAAACAATTATCACACTCAGTACTTCTGAAGAAGAATATATTGCAACCAATTTAGAGAGTTGTGAAGCAGTGTGGCTTTAAAAGTTACTCTAAGACTATTTGATCATGTGCTCAAGCTAACTGTGATATATTGTGATAATCAATGTTATGTGAAGCTGATAGAGAATCCATTTTTTCATGACAGTTCAAATCACATCGAGATGAAGTACCCTTCATTTGTGACATGGTGCAAAAGGGAACATTGAAGCTCCAATATGTATCTACTAATGAGTATATTGTTGATATTCTTACAAATCCTTTTCCAGAGTGAAGTCTATATAGTTCATGAACAAGCTTGGAATTGTTGAGAATGTATCTATCCTCAAGAGGGAGTGTTGATGAGAGATCATCGTGAAATGATATTCTCCTTTGTCAAGTATATTGACCCAAATTAGGGAGTATGGTTTGGCAAAGGATAACATTATTCCCTTGTCTATTATGTTGACCTGAATGAGGAAGAATGGTATTAGAGCATCAGGTTCTTTTAGCATAAGGCCCCCAATTACTCAGTGAGAGCGTTGCCTTTGGATATTCACCATGTGTCAAATATATTTACCTGAATGATGGTGGACCAAGACTAGTTTGAATGCCATGTGTCAAGTACCAACCCGAATTATGATGACTAGTTGGTGCTAAATGATGTACCGTGTGTCTGCAGTACTTTCCTGAATTATGGCAAGGAGATACTATAGGTCTGAAGTACTGACCTGAATTATGGTGAGGATGTACCATGTGCCTAAAGTAATGACCCAAATTATGGTGAGAATACACCATTAGTCGGAGCTAATGACCTGAATTATGGTAACTTGTTGATGTTGTTGATTTACCATGTGTCAAAGATGCTTGATCCAGTTATGGTAGTTGGTTGATGTTATTAGTTTACCATGTGTCACAATTGTGACCTGATTATGTGATGATTTGTTATAAACTTTTATTAGAGAATTTTCTTCACAAAAGAACATCTGCCTAGTCATTATGAATACCTCCCTAGCTAAGAGGGAGTGTTGAATTTTTTTAGCTATGGCCGGTCTTCATAATTTATATTTTATTGTCTGTAATGTATAATGAATTTGTAAGACATGTTCTTCATGTTATTTTCATTGTTTATCCCGTGAAATAGTTATTATAAGGCATGTTATTCATGTTGATTTTAAAAAGAAAATTTTGAAATTTGAAATTTGAATTTTTGGCTCCAAACTAGTTTAGTCGACCTTCCCTTAAGTTAAGTAAGCTCCAATGAAGAGATACACCCATTCATACAAGTATACCACTATATATTGAGCACGCAACTTCGTCCACAAGGCACCATTAAACCTCACAGAAAAGTACATCTTTTGGGGATCCAAGTGAAGAAAAATAATGAAAATAAGGAAGAAGAAGAAGGACGAAGATCATCTCTTTAACTCGCACATGTGGATTTATCTCTCTTCTAGCTCGCATGTGTGTTTCTAGGTAGCATATTTTGGGCAGGTCAAAATTCGGGGGAGGCCGAGTATCTAGGTACATTTTGGGAGGCCAAAATTCAACCTAGTTAGATGTGAGTGACCAATAGTTTGAAGGGAAGAAGTTTGACTTGATTTTACTTGACTAAAGGGTTGCTTGATTAGGTTTTATCATAGCTTGTTGGTCAGTTTGACCTCATAGTTGACTAATTGTATTAGATGTATCTCTTGTTGAACTAAATAATTTCTCTAAGGAAATTTTTGCTAGGGTTTTCCCCCAAGTGGGTTTTCCTAGTGTAAATCTTGTGTTCATTTTATGCATTATGATATCTATTGTCTTTATGGTTCTATGGTTGAAAATATGAAGTATAATTGCTTAATAATAAACAAGAATTGTTAAAATAAGATCTACATCATTTGAAGTAATTATCCATATTTCATAAATTTGTGCTTGTATCTATTGCACTTGAAAAATAAACAAAGGAGACTTGAAAAATATAGCTCAAAATACTGCCCTATCCTACAATAGAAACTCACATTACTTTGATTTCATTTCCTGCAATGATATTTTATCCCAATGTGAGGAGGGGATAGACATGTGAGAAGTTGCAAGGTGTCTCATTGGTCCCTTGTCCAACATGAGTGCACTCGACAACATTCTCATGTGGATTTGACAACCCAATTCTATACCAAGTGTCATTTTTAGCCCTAAGGGATGGTTTCCCAAGTGACCTCACAACTGATTACTAGTGTCGCCACTTTTATTTGAGTATCTTGACTTTCTTACTAGTTTGAGTCCAATTATTTTCCCTTGAGACATGATAGTAACACAACTATGAGAAAGATGTGGACAACTTATGGATATAGTGTATTATAAAACCCATCTCAATGTTTGTGAAGGTGGTGCATTTGATCATATGCTAATGATTACTAATCAATCACCAACCACAATCAATTAACAAATTCTCACTGAATTCATAATCTTCAATCCTCTATACAACACATAAACCTTTGCCATATTATTAGTTAAAATACTCAAACTCCATAAATATTGTAGATTCAATGGTTCCTCTAGGGTTATAAATAATGCTCCCACACCCCCCATGCCATGGTCACCAATTACCTTGTGAAGGTAAAACATTCATGATCAACTTGTAGCATTGGGGAGAAGGACACATATGCAAAGCTAATGTACATGACATTGAATGGATTCCCAAATTCGTTTGAACTATTTGTTACAAGTATTAATGCTTGGGAGAACCTTCTTAAATTTGAGAGACTTTAGGATGATTGTATATAGGAGGAGACTCATATGGATTCAAAGGCCAACAAGAAGAGTGGTGATGATAACCTAGATAAGGGTAGAGGTAAAGGACCTAATAAGGGTAATGGAAAGATTGAGGAGTCAAAATCACAACCAAGAAAAAGGAATTGAGTAAACTCAAGTGCTTCGTCATTTTAATAAACATGGTCATTATGCATTATAGTTTCTAGAGGAGAAGAAGGTAGAGGGAAGAAATAACAAAAGTAGGTAGTAGCCTCTGCAAAAATCAAACGAATGAGTTTGCTATAAAGTTCAAGTAGGATTCTCGGTTATATATTTCATTTCTATCATAAAAATTACAAGGGATGTAGAGTATGTGAAGAGTTGGGAATATTAACATATGAAATTGACTCAACAATTATTTTCTAATATAAATAAACAAGACTCAAGAGTATAAATTGTGCTTGTTGATGTTGCCAAGTACCCATTAGTAGGAGTTGGTACTATTCTCTACTAATTCAAGTGAAGTAATTATTTGTATTTTGATGATGTCTTATTTGTTACAAGTCTTAGGAAGAATTTGCTTTCAATTTTGGTCACAAAGGACAAGGGTTTTTTAGTTGAATTCAAAAACCAATAATTCCTCATTAGGTTGAAGAAATATAGCCCATATGAAACTTAGGTAATGAGGGTTAAAGAAGGCAATCTGTATAGGTTGTAGAGTGAACCTATTTGAGCCTTGGTGCATGACAATAATAGATTGTGTGAGTTGTGGCATATAATATGGGGCTCTTGCATCACATGGCATTGCCTATTCTAATGGAGAATATCATAAATCTTCCATATTTCAATATAGAGAATCGTGGTGCATGCAGAGGGTGTACACATGCTAAGGAATCTTTCCCAAGCAATGAGTATAAGTCGAGGGGGATTCTAGACCTAGCACAATGGGATGTTTATGGATTGGTGCAAGTAACATAAATTATAGGAAACATGTACTATGCTTCCTTCATTAATGAATTCTCTTATAATACTTGGATTTACTTTGTTGTAACATTTTTTGGTTTTGATAAGGTAGAATAAATTAGTCAAAAAATACATAAAAGTATTTTGAAAAAAATGCTAAGTTAGGATATGGAGATAACAATAGTGAATAACATGTTAGTGAAAAAAATCTTGATGATGATGTCCATATCAAAGAAAATGTTAGGTTAGATGTCCTAAAAAATAAAGAAAAGAAAACAAATAAACTCTGAAAGTGAGCAAGTCTAAATGCCACTACTATGTTTATGCAAAATAATGGTTGTGTGTAGCTTGTCTTAAATGCCACAACCCATGACATTCAAATAGTTTAATCTTGACTGCTTCATGCTTTAAATTTGATGTTATAGTTAGGGAATAAAGATCTAGCCAAACTGTTTAATCTTGGCAGATCAGTAGTTAGGCAGAGAATAATAAGGTACTCATCAATTTAATCTGAGCCCTTGGAGGTTAAAAGGGTATATTTAGATATTTTTCTTTTGTAAAAATAAAAAGAAAGGAAAAGGGTTTGTTAGCTTAAATGCACCCATTAAGTGAAGAAAAAATGATAGGTTAAGCAAAGGGTAAGTAGAGAAATGTTGTAGAAGTTTGATTATTCATTGGAAAAATTGTACATTTATCATGATTCACCATATGTTTCTATGTCCATGATGCAATTACACAAAGCAAATGAAGGTCTACTAGATCAATTAATTAACTTGCCATTCATCCCCATTCATCCCTATATTCACTAATTTTCCCTTCCCACCTTCATACATTCATATTCATTCATTTTCCATAAAAACCCCTTTTCCTAAGGTCAAAATCCATATATATATATATGAAGGCAAATAACTTATTGAAAAGAATAATACTTAGTGTATTTCCCTTTTCCGCTTATAATTCCCTTTTCTGCCTATATTTCCCCTTTTCACATGTATTTCCCCTTTTCCACTCATATTTTCATATAATGACTAACTATAGTATTAAACCCCTCAAGTCCCTTTTCCTGTATATTATTAATTCCCTTTATAAAATACCCCGAAACCCTTAGTTTTATTATAAAAACTATATATTTAATAAACATCGCATCGACGGATTGCAAGTCTTTCAACATGAATGTACCCTTCTCGCATTGTGATATGCAATTGCGATGGGCGCATACCTGACGCAATATATATTATAATTTATACCCATATCGCATCCGCCCCTCATCGCAAGTCCCACTAAAGCATTACCCTTCACCATTGAGATCTGCGATTGTGATGGGAACCCGGACCCGATCACAGTATTAGCCATGATTTATTTCCATATCGCGTCCAACCCTTATCGCATTCCTTTGCGATGAGCCCTCCTTTGCTAAACTTCGATTGCAATATGCGATAGGAAACCCGGACTCGATATCATTTTTCTGCCCACATTCATGTTATTTCAATTCCACCATATCTGTTTTGCGAAGAATATCTTTGTTAAAATATTTTTTACGATAACGAAGAACTAACGTAAACCTTTTTTCAACTATAAAACCCGTTAATCTTAGTTTAACCTATAAATAAAGCCCATTTCCGCCATAATTAACCGTTGGGACCCTCC
Source organism: Pinus taeda (assembly GCA_000404065.3). Lineage (NCBI taxonomy): Eukaryota > Viridiplantae > Streptophyta > Pinopsida > Pinales > Pinaceae > Pinus > Pinus taeda. The sequence goes on from APFE031551072.1 coordinate 98,571, forward strand.
GCACTACTTTTTCACTCCACCACTGTCCGATCTAAGGCATTCAAATCCAATGATTGTCAGTGATTTCGGGTTTGCTCTCTGTACGAGCATTACTCACCTAAAAAGTGGTATTCCATTAAACTCCCCTTGCTACTTGTCAGGCTCATATCATTTCGGGTGACCCCTCCCAAAACCACCTGCGCTCCATAAAGCAGTGCGATGAAAACCAAAACTGCCTCCTGCATAACGACAAATGACCATTGTTCACTTTGCCCAATATTTAAGAAAGAAAGCCGTTTCTTCGTTAAAACAAAAAAAATACCATTTTGCCTTTGTTTTGCCTGTTTTGACAGTAAACCCTCCATAAGCCTTTGCGACCAATTAAGCCATGGTTTTACCATCTAGTATGCTTTGAACTCCTTCCAATATCCTTTTGAGATCAATAAAGCCTTTAATGTCCTCCTCTATTGCCATTTTTCTTAACAATTTCTGTGTTTTGCAGGTAAAAACTTATGTTCGAGGCTTACAAAGAAAAAAGCCTGCATACAGATTAGAACACAAATATGAAGATCATATTAGACTACTTTACCATGTGACATAAAATCAAAAGGATTTACTGTTGAAAAACACAGTAAAAACCTAAAATGCACAGTAAAGGTAAACAGAACATAGTAAAGGTTACTCAGCAGGGTTAAAGGTTATTCATAGAGTTCAAAGAGTATCAGATGAAAGATCAAATGATCAAATCAACCAGTGCAAAGGATTCAAACAGTCAAACAGCTTAAAGGGGAAAAAATCAAACAACAAAGCCAGTGCAACCTGAATAAAAGAGGACAACAAGAAGCAGTTCAATAGCTGCCCCTATCTTCTTGTATGAAGATATTTCCTTTCCTAGAATAAATCTTAATCAGTTTTAGGATATTTCCTTAGTTTCATTATTGTATAAATAACTCTCTTCTTGAGATGTTAATGGTTCAAAGTTCAAGATTCATTGTTCATTTCTTGTGAAGTCTTGACTATTAATTCTACTTTGAACCTGGAAGCCACCTTTGAAGGGAGATTTTCTAGACACTTGATGTACTCATTCTTTCTGGAACCTTAATACAAAGTAGAGGATTGAATTTGGTTTTAAATAGTTTGTGTTATCCTATAACTTTTTCTAGTTATCAATCATTATGTTTTTCTTCATATGCTTATGACTTATAGAGATATCTAGGTAGGAAGAATTGTGTCTCAATTTATTCCTATAAGCTCTTGAAGTGATCATCTATTTAGAGAATGGATTAATGAACTGTCTGTTTAGCTAATCCCCTCTAATCAATAAATCATCAGCATGTTGTGTAAGCTTAAGTATACTACCTTGAACCTTTGGAATGTAGTTTAGAAGGTTTTCCAACTTATGATTGTTCTGTTTTACAATTTGGAAACTGTGATAATCATATTATTTTTTGTCTTCTTCTCACCACTATTTTGATCTCTATCACTGTGTAAAGATTTATAGCAGCCCTTTGCTGAGATATTAATATAACCCAAAGGATTAAGTATTTCAATTTTACATCTGTCTTCATTCATTGGTCTTCCAAAACTAAAATCAAAAACCCCAAAAGAATTATTTTAGATGCGCTGGCATTGGTAGCTGACCTACTACTATCTTAGAGGTACAACATCAGACTGGCACCATTGCCAGGGATTCGAATTTATTTTAAGTTTCCCTTGGGACAATGATATTTATTCATTCTTTCCTTTAAAGGTGATTAAAGTTTTAGAAAGGTTAAAATCATTCACCTAGGTGACTCCACACTCCCAAGCTGGCACCTTTTAAACATACCAGATCTCGTTCAAAAGCTGACATAGTTAGTCCTCTGTCAGATCTTGAAAGGCTTATGAGAAAAGACAGTTCTAAAAGGTGACACCAACCATCTTCTTCTTCCTCTTCAGTCCTACAGTCTGAAGAATTAGAATCATTTGACCCCTATAGTAATATCCCATCTGATCCTGATTACTCCCATTTATCACCTAGGGTTGCTGAACTTCTAGATAAAGGAGTTGATTTTATGTTAGCCTACCTTATTCATTCATTAGCATATCATCCAACACCCACACTACCACTAGGATCACCTAAAACTAAATCTGTTTTGGGTGTTAATCTACCAGAATATAAACCCACAGATTACATATCCCCTACCACCTATCATTTTCCTTCCATTTTTGACCGACTTGAAGCTTCTTCTTCTGAAAAACTTGAGGAGACCTTCTCTATATATTCCAATCCTCTCTTTGAAACAAAATAAGGTATTCCATTACAGGTCCCAAAGTTAGTTCTTAAGAATCCTTTGAATTCTTTCAGGAGATCTCCTCCTTTACCTCCAACTAGTTCATCAACCTCTGAATCACCATCTTCTTCCTCTACTTCTTCTTCATCCTCTACATCAACACAAACACCTCATACTCCACCTGGACAACCTCATATACCTCAAGCACCTCATTCACCACCTGCTGTTATGGCTTTCCGACCTATTGTACATGCTAGATATGCTGCCTTAGTCTTACCCAATAACCTTGATGCATTCCCAGCTGGATACTTAAAATACCTTCCCAAGTACAATGGAGAAACTAGTCCCTCAGCTGAGGACCATCTTCAAGCTTTCCTAGACTTTGCAGACAACATGAAAATTGAACAAGAAAATGTTTATATGATATTGTTTGTACAGTCACTTGAAGGAAATGTGAGGATTTGGTTTAGACAGTTACTAGCAGCTACCATTAGAAATTGGGAAGAGCTTACAAACATATTTAAATTCAATGGGGTGTGAAAAAGGATCCTCTTTACTTCCTCACAAAATTTGAAGAGCTTAAAAGGAACTTTGGTGAACCAGTATCAGATTTTATCAAAAGATTCAATAAACTCTATCACAAAATGCTTGCTGATTGTAAGCCCCCTATAGCAACAACTAAGTCTAGATTTTTTAAAGCTTTTGATGATGACTTTGCTGTTATGCTATGAGAGAAATTCAAGAACTCTTGAAGATATGCAAACAAACACTATAGAAGTAGAATCAAATAGGGTAGCCTCAAATTCTTTAAAACTTAAGGAAGAAAAGGCCCAAAGAAAACTCAAATCTGTTCAAGAAGCCTCTAGTTCATTGAAGACTAAATCAAAAGATTCAAAAATAGATGAAATAACATCTCTTCTTAGAAACCTATCAAATAGAATTTCAGAGATTGAGACCCAGCCTAGGACAATACAACAAACAATTACTAGACCTCAAAACCAAAATCAAGGTAAGTATAAAAGAAATCCACCACTACAAATTCTTTAGAGACCTAACAATGATCAATAGGTTCCTACTCCTCTATTGATAGATGACCAACAACCTGATGATAATACTATGACAATTACTGAAGATTTTAATAGTATGGATTCTTCTTCCAATCAAACAGCCATCATTCCTCTCTCACAACAAAATCAAGTTCAAGAAGACTAGGAAGCTTCACAAGTCTCTAAATTTCATGCTTTCTCTGAATTTTTAATTGCAGAGTTAAACAAGAGATATGATCTTAGGCCTAGGCCTATTCCTGGAGACCTCCAAAGGAAACTCCAATAATTGAACCACGTACATAAACTACTAAAGCTAAAACAACTCTTATTCAACCCTTAGATCAGTCAATTGATACTCCCCAAATTGGTAAAAACATTTAAAATACATTTAATGTTGAAAAAGAATTAGAGAGGGTTAAGATCCCAATTCCATTGTTAGAAATTTCTAAAAACCCTAGCTACAAAAGCCAAGTCACAAAATGGATACAAAATACCTCGGTTGATGCTGAAGGTGATGTCATAATTCTACAAGATGAAAAGCCAATAGTATTTTTTTGCCCTAGTTCAGACATGATAGTTGAGATAGTGCCTCCTTTCATGTAACTCTTAAAACAAATGATTCCATGTTGTATAATTATATGCTTGATTCGGGAGCATCACACAACCTTATGCCAAAATCTATCATGGACCATTTGAAACTCGATATAACTAGATCCTACCATGACCTGTACACCTTTGAATCTAAAAAGGTGCCCTGTTTAGGATTGATCAAGGATCTAGTGGTTACCCTTGCCCAAATTCCAACAAAAAGTGTAGTATTTGATATTGTTGTCACATATATCCCTCCCAAATTTGGAATGCTCCTATCTAGGTGTCATGCGGAAAGAGTTATTTTTGCTGACAAAACTAACCTCCCTAGGAGTCTAAGACTCTCTAGTGACAAACAAGACAATTAAGAGCAATCCTTCTCTAAACATGCATTATCCTATGAGAAACCAAGTGTTTTTCGATCCTACCTCAAGTCCAACGCTCGTTGTAGCAGTCCAGCCTCGCTGATCCGGATGAGCTCCTCCTTCACTTTGAAACCTGCATACACTAACAATCAAACGATTACATAACACCTGAATATTCCATAAAACAAAGCATATTCAACATATAGACAAAGGAGTATATGAAACAATTCATTAACAACAAATCATTGAGAAGAATGGACTTATTTGTATTAAGGAAACAAAAAAGAAACCATTACAACCTGAGCCTTGGTGTTGTGCAAGTTCCTCCCAGGGTCCAGCAAGAGTTTTCCTCTACTTTGACAAGCTCACCCACTTCCAAATGAAACAAGAAAGGATGGTAATCTCTCCTCACAAGCTTCTACAAGGAAGTCCTAATTCCAGCAGCATCTACCCTTTGGAATGTTCAGCTTTCAACCTCCCCTCCTCTGGCCCAATGCCTGTATTTATAGTGTTCTAGAGGAAGTTATTCAGGTCCAACATCAATGGGATACTCCCTCTTTTGGATGGGGTAGCTCCTCTCTTGATGGGATAAGTTCCTCTATCATAGGGATGCATGAACCATCTGGAGGCGCTCAATACACGTCAAACACTCTTCTAGAAAGCTCTAGAAGTGACCACAAGTAACTTTTTTAAGATGAAACTCGCGCCTTTTGACCTTTACAGGAGTACGCACCCATCCCTTGACTTACAGAGCGTACAAGTACGTAGGTACAATGAGCTTGGGATGCGTACACGCAGGCAAGGTAGAGAGAACCTGCGTACCCAGAGATAAACATGATTTTTAATGACTTTCTCTCTTTTTTGAAGTTTGACATGAAGAGCAGAGGTATAAGGTTTGACAAGGAGGATGATATGACTATTGATGGAGCCATATTAACTGCGGATAGTCATGGTGACAAATTTCAGTGCAACAAACTCCAACAACCAACAAACTAAATCTACCAATATACTATTATAAGCGTTAATTCCAAGTGCTCCAATATTTTAATTATTTTTTAATATATACACATACTATCGATATTCCTAATGTAGATCCCATCACATGAAATAAATATGGTCCACATCTTCACTAGAAACAAGTGAGTGCAGGGATTAAGAAGTGTTTCTAAAGTGTCTTTAGCCTAGGACCAAATAATTAATGATAAATGTTTCTTAAGGGTGTTTAGACGTTATGGCGGAAATATCATCACTCAGCTAGTTATGAATACTAGATGACTCAAGATAAGGAGAACCTAACGCCTTATAAATATATTATTTGAGCTACTAAATGCATGGAGAGAAAGAGCCCCCAACATCTTACAAATATATCATGAGCTACATAATGAGGGCCCAACACCTTATATATATATATATATATATATTTGATGAGCTACTTATGAGAAATTACAAGGACCTTCATCAAGGAACCTGGTATGTACTTCAGGCCTGCCTTAGTCTTGATATGTAGTAAATGTTGCAAGAATAGAGGTTGGTTTAGCAATGAATGGTGATGATTCTACATGTTTATGATGGAATTTGGTTCATTTCTCTATTGTTGATGTCCGGTATTTTAATTTTTGTATTATATGGTAACCTGTTGGAAAAAAGGGGGATGCATGGAGGGTCAAGGGCTTCTCTTGGCACTCAGGTTGTGAACTTCGCTCCTACATTCGTTAATACCAGGTGTCTGGGACCTAGAAGGGGTTGAGGGACCCTTGAGGGCCTACGGTCGCTTGGAAATTCTCTGGGCCAAAGAGGAAAGAAAGGGGTGGTTGGGGTCCAAACCACCTGCATGTCTATCCAGTCTAGTTTTTTCTGGTCCTTGGGTGATCTTTTGGCCTAGTGGACTAGGAACGAGGTTACGGTGCCTTATAAAGCTGGGGAGTCTGACCAACTAGTTGTTGTTCAACTTCCTGGTAAACCTTTGGTTCAGTGTGGCATTAAAGGGGATTTGGGGGACCCTAACCTTGATGTGGATGTCAATTATGCAATGGCGTGGCTAATTCCATGGAGCCAGAGACATGGCAGGGTTGAGGGTAGAATGAAAAGATGGAGGGAGGGAATGCTATCTACCTGGGCATGTCCTTTATCAACCTTTCAACCAATTCCGTCAAGTTAGGTCATATGGTAGTTTCAAAGTCCAAAGGGCTAGGAATGGTGAGCCGAGGCCACCAAACCTCAGAGGATCTGTCAATTTAGTTAGAGTATGGTCAGCCACATGCATCCCAATACTTGAGTATTCCAACACCTGCGAGTCTGTCAAGATGATTGTGGCTGGGCCTAAACGAGGAAGCCATAGGGCTGGTTGGACCAAGCAGAGAACCGAGAGACAGAGGGAAGAAATTCATCTAAACCTGGGCACAATGAGGATGAAGGAAATTCATGAAGGGGTTGGGAGGAATTCGGATTACACTCCTCAAAACCGGAATCATGACTCTGTAATTGTGCTCCACAGGGAATGGACAGATGACAACACTGACATTTGGTTTGGTTTTAATGTTTCTGCTTACACTACTCTTACAGGTCTGTTTAATCTTCCTGCCCCTCCGACTCCAGTGCTCCTTCTCCTGGACAAGGTAAGAATTTGGGAGTGGTCGTGGCTGGAAGGAAATCTGATTGAAAACAAATTGGTGAAGGCTGAAGTGGGACTAGAAGAAGAGGGTGTTGCCGCACCTCTAAATAAACTGACAACAAAAAGAAAATGTCGGTGGCCTCGACCAGTAAGACCTAGCGGAAGAGGGGTAGGAAAACAGGTGAGGAAAATATGTAGAACCTCATGCATGCATACAATGGGGGGACTCCAACATAGGTCAAGGCCCTAATTTCATCATGGGAGGCGAATTTGAATACCAAGGCAACGATAAATCCACTTCCAGCGGAGGAATCAGAACAGTTGCTCATAGAACTGTCAGGCCAGGAGTAACTCCAGACTTGGCAGAAAAACTGATTCATTTATTTCATTAGGTAGCTATTCTTATATACACGAATGTGACTGCTCAGTTCATCTTCTTGATGGCTGTTGACATTCAAATTCACCCAATCGCAGAGGATTAGGTGTCAACATTCCCCCCCTTAATCTGAAGGGATGTTGGTGAGTCCAAGCATCGTTCTGAATATTTCAAGCTTTTCTCTTCCAAGCGCTTTGGTGAAGATGCCTGCAATTTGCTCATTTGTGGAACAATGATGGAGATGGATTGTTTTGGCCTCAACATGATGTCGGATCAGATGATATTTAGTATTGATGTGCTTTGTACGATCATGGAACTTTGGGTTCTTGGCCAACTTTATTCCAGAGGTGTTGTCAATCATGAGTGGAGTTGATTGTACTTGTTTTACCTGCAAATCTTCAAGAATTTTTCTGAGCCACACAATTTCTTTCGTTGCTTCAGCTGCTGCCACGTATTCTGCTTCTGTTGTGAAATCTGCTGGAACTGATTGTTTGCGTGATATCCAAGAGACATCTCCTAATCCAAGACTCATAGCATATCCTGAAGTAGATACTCCAGTTTCTTTGTCTCCATCGAAGTCTGAATCAGAGTATCCAATCAAGCTGAAGTCGTCCACCTGTGTATACTTGATTCCAAGGTCTTGAGTTCCCTTCAAGTACCTTAGAACTCTTTTTGCAGCAGACCATTGTCCCTCACAAGGCTTTTGCATAACCTGGAGAGGATTCAATTAGAAAATGAAATGTCTGGAGTCTGGTAGTAGTGAAGTAGCTGAGACTTCCTACAAGCTGTCTATACTTTGTTGCATCCTCAAATTCCTTTCCTTCAATAGATGTGAGCTTTAAGTTTGTTCCATTGGAGTAGTAAGAGGATTGCACTCTGTCATGCCAAACCTGTTCAACAGATCTCCAATGTATTTCTTTTGAGAAAGAAATATGGACTTTGGATGTTGGTTTACTTCAATGCCAAGATAGTAACGAACATAGCCCAAATCAGTCATTTCAAAACTTTTCCCCAATTCCTTCTTTATGGATGCAATGTAGCTTTCATTGTTCCCTGTCATCAAAAGATCATCTACATATACCACAAGATATACAACGGTTTTGCCAACTTTCTTGACAAATAAAGTTGCATCATCAAGATCAAAATGATTGAAATTGAGTTTCAGAAGATGCTCAGTTAGCTTTTCATACCAGGCTCGTGGTGCTTGTTTGAGGCCATACAAGGACTTCACAAGTTTGCATACTTTATGTTCATGTCCTTCACAGCAAATCCTTCAGGCTGGGACATCAAAACATCTTTTAGATCTCCATTCAAGAAAGAAGTTTTTACATCCATTTGATGGACTTTCCAACTGTTCTGAGCTGCTAGTACAAAGAGTGTCCGGATGGTAGCCCATTTTGCTGTGGGGGCAGAAGTATCCTCATAATCGACCCCTTCCTTCTCTGCAAAACCTTTTGCAACAAGCCTAGATTTGTGCTTGTCAAGTGAGCCATCAGCTTTATACTTGTTCTTGTAGACCCACTTGTAGCCAATTGGTTTGGTTTCTAATGGAGGATCAACCAGCTTCCAAGTGCCATTCTTTATGAGGGCATCATACTCCTTTTGCATCGCTTCTTTCCATTCATCATGAGAAGCAGCTTCTTTGAAGGAAGTTGGTTCAAAATCTGTAGACAAGTTCAATTCACATTCATAAGAAACATCCATATCAACAGGTGAATTAGAGTCATCTACATCACCTCCATTTTGCCGGTTTGAATTTTTGGTTCCTGTCTTTCCAATCATCAGGATGAACACTTTCAAGTGTCTTTGTCAGCCACTTTGGGGGACCTTTCTCAGATGGTCCGAGCTACTCTGCTGATTGAGTTGGGACTGAATCAAGATTGAGTCTCCCAATTCTCTCAATACATCACTTAAAGCATCATCCGTTGTTGGAGTTTCATGGAGGGGAGAGTATTCTTCAGAAGAAGATTCCACATGTTGATCTAGTATAGGAATTCCCCCTTCAAGATGTGGAATTTGATTATCAATTCTTGAAATGATTTTTCTTTTGCATATCTATCCAAGTGATCAAGTTGCCGCTCAACAACATTGTCAGTTTTGGATGATTCAAGAAAAATTACATCTCTAGATACAACAAACTTCTTATTTACTTCATCATAGAGGTAGGATGCTTTGGAGGTGTTTGAATACCCTAGAAAGATACACTTATGACTTCTAGCACCAAGTTTGTTTCTTTGTAACTTTGGTATCAAGGCATAACAGGTGGAACTAAACACCCTGAGATGCTTTACTGAAGGAACATGTCCATACCACATTTCATATGGAGTCTTGTTTCTTATAGCATTAGATGGACATCTATTCTTTATATATACAGAACATAGAACAACATCAGCCCAAAACATTATCTTTACATTTTTGAAGAAAAGCATGGATCGTACCATATTTAATCTTGTCCTATTCATTCTTTAGCTACACCATGCTATTGGGGATTATAAGGCACAATTGTTTGATGTTTGATCCCATGTTGGCGAAGATAGTTTTCAAATTCATTTGATGTGTATTCTTTTCCATTATCAATGCGAATAGACCCAATATG
>APFE031551072.1:120073-154998 GCA_000404065.3 Pinus taeda
CATGAACCATCTGGAGGCGCTCAACACACGTCAAACACTCTTCTAGAAGGCTCTAGAAGTGACCACAAGTAACTTTTTCAAGATGAAACTCGCGCCTTTTGACCTTTACAGGGGTACGCACCCATCCCTTGATTTACAGAGCGTACAAGTACGCAGGTACAATGAGCTTGGGATGCGTACACGCAGGCAAGGTAGAGAGAACCTGCGTACCCAGAGATAAACATGATTTTTAATGACTTTCTCTCTTTTTTGAAGTTTGACATGGAGAGCAGAGGTATAAGGCTTGACAAGGAGGATAATATGACTATTGATGGAGCCATATTAACTGCAGATAGTCATGGTGACAAATTTCAGTGTAACACTAGGTCTTGCTGTGCCAAATTAGGGGGAACTCTACAGATGGATATGTCATATGCTACAATTCCTGTTTATGGAGGAGAGCAATTAAGATTATATAGAGAGGCAAGATTTGTACATACTTTTTGTAAAACTGATCAACCAAGGAACCATCCAATTTATGCAATAGATCAAGACTTTGGTTGTTTTCAACTCACTTCAGACCAACATAAAACTCAAGTCAAAATTGAAGAGGTAGTTGAAAGTCCTGAACCAAACTAAACTGATATTTGGAAATTGTTCTTTGATGGCTCTTGGATGAAATATGGGGCAGGAGTTGGAGTAGTTTTAATTTCACCTAAAAAAGAAAATATAACCCAATCACGTAAATTAGATTTTGAAGTTACCAATAATGTTTCTGAATATGAAGCTTTCCTTTTAGGATTGCAATTAGCCAAAAGCACAAAAGTTCAAAACTTAAGTGTTTTTACTGATTCAGAACTTATTGTTAAGCAAGTAAGAAATGCTTGCTAGACCAAGCACCCTAGACTTAGGTCCTACCGAAATGAAGTATGGGATTCAGTTTAAACTTCTTTGATGCTTTTAATTTGACTCATATTCCTAGAGATCATAATATTCATGCAGATGCCTTAGCTCTCTCTACTAGATCTTTTAAAATTCCTGATCATACTGATGTACTCTATCAGATACAAGTCAAATATAGGGAATCTATCCCAGATAATCTGAAACATTGGTAGATATTTGAAGATGATGAACAATTGAAATCATTTATGAAGGTAATAGATGATTTTTCATTTCTACAAATTGATGAAGATAGAATTGAAATAAATGAAATTGCAAATGGAAATGATACTTCAGATTTTAAAACCAAAATTGCTGATTGTGACATTATTCAATTATCTAATAATTTTATCCCAAAAGGACTCATTCCTTTGGAAAAATTGTTTGATCAAAATGATGTCCTCTGAAACCCTCAGTCCATTTCTTCAAACGATGACCTAGAAGAGATTAACATTGGAACTGATGAAGATATCAAAAACATCAAAATATGTGCATGTCTAGACCCTAAGATCAAAGCTCAATATCTTAAGTTACTGCAAAATTATAAGGATGTTTTTGCTTGGACTTATGCTGATCTAAAGACCTATGATACTTCATTAATACATCATAAGATTCCTTTGAAGCCAGAAGCAAAACCTTATCTACAAAAACTTAGAAGGATAAATCCAGCCCTTCTACCAACTGTAGAAAGGGATATTAAGAAAATTCTAGATGCTCAGATCATCCTCCCTCTTAGATATTCTAATTGGGTTGCAAATCTAGTTCCCGTTAGAAAGAAAAATGGAGAAATAAGACTCTGTGTGGATTTTAGAAATTTGAATAAGGCATCATTAAAAGATAATTATCCTTTGCCCAAAATGGATTAGTTACTTCAAATGGTTTTATGAGCACAAAGAATTTCTATGCTTGATGGTTTTTCAGGTTACAATTAAGTGAATGTTGATACAACAGACAGAGAGAAGATAACCTTTACTACACCATGGGGTACATTCATGTACGCTAGGATGCCATTTGGCTTAACTAATGCCAGAGCAACATTTTAGAGAGCTATAGAAATAGATTTATGGGTCAGGTAAATAAATTTGTAGTTATTTATCTTAATGACATAACTATTTTTTCTAAATCTGATAGAAACATCTAAAGCACTTGCTGAAGGTTTTTGACAGGTGTAGAAAATTTGGAATATCATTGAACCCTAAGAAGTCCTTGTTTGTTGTCAAAGAAGGAAAACTTTTGGGCCATATTATTCAAAGGAGGGAGTAGTAATTGACCCCGAACGAGTATCTGCCATTGGAACATTGACCTTACCTAGAAACAAGAAGGAGATTCAAGCTTTTCTAGGCAAGATTAAATTTCTAAGGAGGTTTATCCCAAATTATGTAGAGATTGAAAAAGATATAACTAACATGCTCCGAAAGGACCATGAAGTTAAATGGACTCCCTCTTCTAGGCACACGTTTGAACAAATAAAAAGGGCTATCTTTGAAGCTCCCACCTTAGCCAACCCTGATTATACTAAACCATTTAGTATTTTCTCTTTTGCCTCTGAAACAACCCTTGCTGCTGTTCCATTACAGAAAAATGAAGATTCCCATGACCAACCCATAGCCTTTTTCAGCAAGGTTATGAGAGATGCTGAGCTTAAGTATGACATCATTAAGTAGAAAGCATATGCCCTCATTCAAGCCCTGAAATCATTCAAAATGTATGTCTTACATTCACCTATTACTGCTTATGTCCCTAATAGTGTTGTGAAAATTGTCCTAACCCAACCAGAAACTGATGGGAAAAGAGGTAGATGGATCACTCAAATTCTGGAGTTTGATCTAACTATCAAGACTACCAAGATAGTAAAAGGTCAAGGATTAGCCAAGCTTCTAGATGAATCCAACTGAAAAGTAGTTGGAATCAATTATGTTTTAGAAATACAGGGGAAAAATACACAAGAACCTTCTCTCCTTGCACAAGGGAAGAATCCATAAGAAGCTTCTGTCCTTGTAGAAGGGGAGAATCCACAAGAACCTTCCCTTCATCCTAAAGGGGAGAATCCACAAGAACCTTTCCTTCATATTAAAGGGGAGAATCCACAAGAACCTCTACCTTCAAAGCAAATCAGTCCTATACACATTGATGAAAAATTCTTTTTGTCAAACTGGTATCTAGATATTGTAAATTTCTTGATTCATTTTGAGTGTCCAACATCATTCTCCAAAACCTAGTGTAAAACCCTTAAGTTAAAATCAGTGAAGTACTACATTATAAATGCAAATTTATACTGGAAAGATCTACTGAATATTTTGTTATTATGTTTAACAGAATCAGAAACTTCAGGAATCATTGATGAGTTTCATACAGGATTTTGTGGGGGACATTATGCTTGGAGAGCAACAACATACAAGATTCTGAGGGGAGGATTTTATTGGCCCACATTGCTCTTACAAGTAGGGGAAAAAGTCAGAGGTTGTGTTCCTTGTTAAATGTTTGCTGGTAAACAAAAATTAGCAGCTCTTCCACTTGTTCCATCAATAGTTTCAACACCTTTTTCTCAAGGATTAGATTTTGTTGGAGAGATTCACCCCACTTCAAGTAATCAGCATAGATGGATCCTCACAACAAAAAACTACTTTACTAAATGGGTGGAAGCAATTCCAGTCAGGAATTCTACTGATTCAGTAGTAATTAAGTTTATTGAGGAGAATATCTTATCTAGATTTGGTTGCCCAACTCAAATTATCACTGATAATGGAACAACTTTTTCTAGTGTTGAAATGATTGACTTTTGCCAGGAATATCAGATTCTATTACACCATTCAATTCCATACTACCCTCAAGGTAATGGCCTTGCAGAGTCATCAAACAAAAGTCTGGTAAAGGTAATAAAAAAGACTCTAGCTGATCATAAGAAGAGCTAGGATTCACATTTGATTTATGCAGTATGGGCAAGCAGAATTACTCCAAAGAGATCAACTGGCACATCTCCATTTCAGTTAATCTATGGGAAAGATGCAATCTTCCTTACCAATTTGGCCTTCCCTATTTTAAAATTCTTGCAGGATTCAATAGATGAACCTGATGATTTTTCAAGAAGGATAAATTAGATTATTGAACTTAATGAAAACATAGATGCAGTTCAATACAAATTGATGAAATATCAGAATAAGATGAAGACCCTGTTTGACAGAAGATCTAGGGAAAGGGACTTCAAGGAGGGTGATCTAGTTCTAAGATGGGATGCCAGGAGAGAAGAGAAAGGGAAGCATGGCAAATTTGACAATCTATGGTTTGGACCTTTAGCAATTGCTGAAGTGAAGGGTAACAACACTTTTGTGCTGCAGAATCTTGAGGGGCTATATTCCACTTGTCAAGTAAATGGAAGGTTTCTCAAACATTACATTCAATACTAAGAAGTTGAAATAGTTTTCATTGTAAGTACTATGTTTTTCTTTTACTTTTCAAGATGTCAGTGTGATTTTTCTTATAGCAAGGACTCCATAGCCCGAGGAGAAGACACATGGATCTGTAGGTTCTCTGCATTCTACAGGAGAAAGAAGTCCCCAATTGGAGCCAATGTTGTAGCATCTTTTTGGTTTTGATAAGGTAGAATAAATTAGTCAAAAAATTCATAAAAATATATTGATAGAATGTTAAGTTAGGATATGGACATAACAATAGTGAATAAAATGTTAGTGAAAAAAATCTTGATGATGATTTCCATATCAAAGAAAATGTTAGGTTAGATGTCCTAAAAAATAAATACAAAAAGAAAATGTTAGGTTAGAAAGAAAAGAAAACAAATAAACTCTGAAAGTGAGAAAGTCTAAATGCCACTACTATGTTTCTGCAAAATAATGGTTGTGCGCAGCTTGTCTTAAATGCCACAAACCATGACAGTCAAATAGTTTAATCTTGATTGCTTCATGCTTTAAATTTGATGTTATAGTTAGAGAATAAAGATTTGGCCAAACTGTTTAATCTTGGCAGATCAGTAGTTAGGTAGAGAATAATAAGGTGCTCATCAGTTTAATCTGAGCCCTTGGAGGTTATAAGGGTAGATTTAGATAGTTTGATTTTGTAAAAATAAAAAGAAAGGAAAAGGGTTTTCTAGCTTAAATGCACCCATTAAGTGAAGAAAAAATGATAGGATAAGCAAAGGGTAAGTAGAGAAAGGTTGCAGAAGTTTGATTATTCATTGGACAAAATGTACATTTATCATGATTCACCATATGTTTCTATGTTCATGATGCAATTACACAAAAGCAAATGAAGGTCTACTAGATCAATTAATTAGCTTCCCATTCATCCCCATTCATCCCTATATTCACTAATTTTCCCTTCCCACCTTCATACATTCATATTCATTCATTTTCCATAAAAACCCCTTTTCCTAAGGTCAAAATCCTTTTTGCCGAGGAAAAGTAAAAAACCCATGTTAAATCCCCTTTTACACGAAAAACCCATAAAAGTTGTTTAGCCTAAGTATCGATATATATATATATAATATATATATAATATAATAATATATATATATATATATATATATATAAAGCGAAGGAAAAGAACTTATGAAAAGAATAATACTTAGTGTATTTCCCTTTTCCACCTATATTTCCCCTTTTTGCGTGTATTTCCCCTTTTCTGCTCATATTTTCATATTAACACTAACTATAATATTAAACCCCTAAAGTCCCTTTTCCCATATATTATTAATTCCCTTTATAAAATACCTCGAAACTCTTAGTTTTATTATAAAAAATATATATTTAATAAACATTGCATTGGCGGATCGTGAGTCTTTCAACATGAATGCACCCTCCCTGCATTGTGATATGCGATTGCGATGGTCTTGCACTCGATGCAATATATATTATAATTCATACCCATATCGCATCTGCCCCTTATTGCAAGTCTTGCTAAAGCATTACCCTCCACCATTGCGATGGGAACCCAGACCTGATCACAGTATTACCCATGATTTATTTCCATATCATGTCCTACCCTTATCGCATTCCTTTGCGATGAGATGTCCTTTTCTAAACTCCGATTGCGATATGCGATAGGAAACCCAGACCTAATATCATTTATCCACCAACACAAAGCTCCAAGCCTCGACCATAAATAACATAAAATTCCAAACTTTCATGGACTTGTAGCTCATTTTGAAATTAGAGAGACTAGGACCAGCTAGGAAGCCATCGGAGAGTTGAACCCTATTTTGGCCACCCTATAGGAAATAGAGCTACAGGAAGCCACAAAAAACTCAGAAAGCTATAGGAAGCACTGGAATTCCACAAGAAGTCTGCAAGGGGGTGCCTAGGGTCAAATTGGTCAACAATTCTCATAATCCCAAGCATCATAGTGAAAGTAAGTGGTCCATCTCTCTTGTCTTCTGATTTGATAACTAAAAAAAAAAATGACTCTGAAATCTTCTAGTAGTTACAGTGGGATGGAGAATTAGGCAGAATCTTGGGAAATTTAAGGGAATTGCATGGATATAGAAAATGGAATAAAATGCTGTCATCTACCAAAAACATTTTAAGCTCTCAGCCACCCTAAAACTCATATTGAAGCTAGCCTACAAAACGTCCTGCATTTAGCTATAACTAGAGAAGAGAAATGGGAGGGGGATTTAATAGAAGAGAAATCACAGATAAATCAAGTATTTACCTTCATTCTCTAGTGGTAGATATATTTAGGAGGCATCACTGGTTGGGCTTCTTTGAGTTTCTCAATGGGTACGATGATGATATATCCCATGAGTTTTCCATGGCACTCAACCCTCACGCAAGAAAATGTGCTACCACTATGGTGAGAGGGTTTTCCATTATAATCAACCTTGAGGTGATCAACAAAGTAACCACACTTCCTAGAGGGGTACAATGGAGGAGGGAGGAAAAGGCTAGCAACACCTTTGCTAAGAAAAACTTCTTCCTAAATGATGAAGAGCCAATTGAAGACAAAAATGGGGTTAGGAGGGAGAGCCTTCCCTAACCTTGGGATGAGGTGAGCTACCACATCCTCAAATACATTTTTTGTGAAGGGAGGCTCAATGTAGTAGATGGCTACCAATTTAGACTCCTCCATGAGTTGATATTCATAGATTATTTACCCATAAACCAAAGGATCAGTCTTCCTTATTCCTTTTACAGTAAATTATAGACATGAGCCAGAAGGTGCAAGAAGGGAAACACCAATAATTAGCACATCATGGACTCATTAAGCTGATAATGGAGGATTCCTTGAGTGAATTGAGAATTCATGTTCTCTAGTCGACATTTAGCGACATGGACAAAGAGGTTGCCCTTTAAAAACAAGCCCTTGAATATGGTGGGATCCCAACCTCTAGTGACGAAGAGGAAGAATTATAAGCATAAGAAGAAGAAGAAGAAGAAGAAGAAGAAGAAGAAGAGGCATAAACATACAAAATAGAGAAAGAAGGAGAAGAAGAAGAAAAATAAGAAGAGAAAGAAGAAGAGGAGGAGCAGAAGGCAGAGACTAGCCCCGAGAAACACACTAAAGAAGGGGAGAGATATCCAAGATTGTCTCCTGAGACCACTAAAAAGGAGGAAATTAATGCCTTTAGCACACCCATCAAGTCCAAGAGGAAAAGACAAAGGCAGACTCCCCTCTATTTTAAAACAATAAGAAGCACCAAGATCAAGCAGGGGAAGCCACAAACACATACAATAACTCCCACCATAATTGAAGAGTCACCAAACAAGCAGGATGAGCTATGTTCCTTGGGAATGAAGAGTGAGGAAGGCACATCACAAAAATCAATCCCAAACGCTCCCATCACCTATGTTAGGAATCTTGTCACCAGGTCAACATCAACAAAGAAAACCAAGCCACCTCTGACCCTCTTACAGAAAGGAAAAATCCTGCTATAGGATCCTCATACAGTGTTATATAAAACACTGGAAGTGCTATAGGAAACATATAAAAATCTACAGGAAGGACAACAAGAGCAGAGAGAAGGCAAGGAAGTAACACCACAGGTGCAAGAGGGGGTAGCTTCTCCAAAAAGACATGAGGGGGATTTTCTAGAGTTGTAGGAGCTTATCCCACAACCAAATCTTAGTTCTTACAAGTTCATTGATGGAGACAGAGTAATACCAAAGAAATTTGAAATCCCTTTCTTCTTTGAGCTTGAGAAAGAAAGATGAAGGGCACATTGTTGGATGAAAGGTTCTAAGTCAAAGAAAGTAGAAGATGTGGGCCATATGGAAGAAAAAATCCTAGAGATGGGAAGGGATTTGAGTGAGTTGAGAGATAGAGAAAACATCATGAGATATCAATTACAGGTAGAAAACACATGGCTGAGGAGGCAGTTGTAGGAAAAAGAGCGCCAATTGGCCACCATGACAAGCCTCTCCATATAGGCACTTCAGTGCAAGATACCATCCAAATCATTTGCACAATACCTCAATGATCAATGGTTGAAGTTTTGAATTAATACATTAACACAACAAGGGACCATGCCATTCCAAGGCTATAGACAATTCATAGAGCTATGTGAAAAGAGCACCCTGGAAGACAAAGCCAAAATATCTAAATTGTACCTACACAAACTTTCATTGACAGAGGTGAATGTTTGGGACCTATTGTGCTGTGGAACAACCCCCCATTTATTTTACATAAATGACTTAGGAGATTATTTTACAAATAAATAGGGACCCTTAAAATTTAAAAAACATCAGAATATAGTTTAGTTTAGGTTTTTTGTTAAGAAGCAATTTGATTTTTTAATGAACAAATCCTCATTAAAGCTTGAATGACGTGAATAAGGCTTACCTTAAAGAGAACTCGACAATATTGCATGTAACAAAGTTTCAAAGAAAAAAAGTTTTATTTACCCTTTCGAGACTCGTGACTACGATAAAAGATAGCCCTCGGGAACCAAAACATATCTATTCCTTAAAAAGCTTAAGTATTGATGAAATTCCTTCAAGGCAGAAATTCCCTGCATCACAATCTTATAAAAAAAGAGATATATCATATGACTGAGGAACATCCCTATTATGAAATGTGACAAGCTATTGGACCCAACAAAACACTAAAGTGCACTCTCTAAGAACATCACGTCTGGATAAATCACAAGAGTATCAACATGTTCCCCGCTTGTATCATTCCCAATTCCCTCGATTGCGATAAAGCTATTTCTTAAAGAGAACGCCTAAGGAAAATCATAAAGATAAAAATAAAATCCACGCTTAATAATAAACCCATGGGACCACTACAATGCCACATCACTTCTCGCAATTTTGCAACACTCAAAGTTTTCGGCCATATCCATTCTCCTTTGCTCCTGAAAACCTTTGATTGCGATATTGCGATTATCACTTCTCACTTCTCCCATACTTGAGGAAATGATACAATGATATCGCTATCGCATATTGGCAGAGTACATAGAAATAAATTTATTCACCGTTTGAAAAGGTTTTTGTGATGCGATATATTAATGGATAATAAATAACCACACTAAGCAATGATTTTAGTTATTAAAGGATTCTAATGATATTTATGATTTCAAAGCCCAAGAAGATTTGATGGCCTGTTTAGATTGATTCGCATTTAAAATTCCCTTCCCATCATTTTAAGGTCTTGTGTGTTTGTATGCTTCCGCGTTTAACTCCTATTGCTCTTCATCCCTCTTTGTTCTCAATTTGCAGGTTTCACCTGAGAAAGAATTGTGTAACAGGATGACTAAGTCGAAGAAAGGAAAGAAACCCATGGAAGCCACATAATCTTCTACATCTGATGTAAGAGAAATGCCCCCATTGTTCTCAGACATGACATGCACTATCGATAACGGTACTTCTTCATGGGAAATCGGGTATGTATTCTATATCATCTCTCGCTGCTCCCTACTCTTATATTACAACTATGATGTGTAGATTGTTTTGATATGCTGATACAACCAAGTTATCTATTGAGTGGATTTCCATAATTGATGGAGAAGTAAATTATTTTATAATGGATTGGGGCACTATCTTGTCTAACAACCTTGCCTACCAAATTCGGGAATTTAGACAACACTGATATGTCACCTCTATAACAATCCTACCATTTTTTATGAGTTCCTACATTATGGATGTAGTCTGTTTCACTACCAGTTTCCTAACTATGGGGTGGAAATGGACTATTTCAAGATCCTACCCCCATTCATTTATATCACAAAACCCTGTGGGAATCCAATTTCCACACCAATTTTTACAAAACCTACCAAGAAGTTATGCTACCCATCCACCAAGCTGTTTTTGACAAGAGAGCCCCAAGGTTATATCATGAGGCCAAGATTGATTTTATACCAATAGGTAGGTGGTTTGGGAAGAGATTTTTACTTATTTCTGAGTCTATGGAAGCCTACCACCTCCCCATGTTCTCCTATGGTATGTACCAGATAAACTTCTTGCTAGGGAAATTGCCTACCAAACTGTAGGGGATGGGTTAACCAAGACCCTAAAAAAATATAAGAAGTCCCTTTGGCCTTCCTTTAGCCTCCAATGTGGTGTTTATGCATTACATGATTTCAAGCATGCTACCCTCAAAATTTATCATATTACATGACCTGAATGGAAAATGGCATCCACCCATGTTATTCATCCACCCATGAAATTTACCCATGGTATTTATCCACCCATGGTATTGGAAGTGACATCCACCCATGGTATTCATTCACCCATGGTATTTGTCCATGGTATTGTGACATCTACCCATGGTATTCATTCACCCATGGAATTTAATCATGGTATTGTAACTAAAAAATACTATAAGTAACAAGTCACATTGTGTAAAAGGATAGTTTTTCCGCCAAAGTGTAGCTTTTATAGTTATTCTCCATTTTAATAAAAAATTTCTTTGTGGTTTTGTTTATTGGGCATTCTCCTCTTTTTCTTCTTGGCAAATTCAAATTTTCAGATCTTGAGGGCCTCTCCCCCCAAGATCCATTTCAATTTTTAGATCTTGGGGGCCTGCCGCCAAGATCCGGATCAGTGGTATCATAGAAGGTTACGATTCCATGGGATTGAGGGTTTAATGCATATTTTAATTTCAAATATTTTCAACAATATTCAACAAACTTAAGGCATGTGCTATGACTTCCACATAGCACTTTCTTGGGCCAAGCAGGAAGAATTATTCTTTTTTCATTTTTTTGCAAGAATTGTTTTTGGGTGGCGAGTTTTCAAATCAGATATGAAATATTTGGTACAAAATTTACAAAAAAAATAACAGATCTGTATTTCTTGTGAAAAAATACCAAAGCTCAAAAAAGAAAACGGTCGAATCAGAGTTCAGATGAGGGGGATATCGCTGATTTAAAATCAACTATGTTGTAGGTTTTTTTTCCAAAAACAACTGGTGGATGACGAATCTCCTATCAATTTTTGTAGTTTTTGTACATAATTTTAGAACAATTATTATAGATCTCAGCTCCTCTTGAAAAATCACCCAATTTAAAAAAAAAATGGGTTGAATTGGAGTTTGGATGTGGGAGATATCGTTGATTTAAAACCAGCTACTTTTTTGAGAACTTTTGTGATAGATGAAAAGTTGCAGCGCGAATCTGAGATTCTAAAGTGTCCAGATAAGGATTTCCAACACACGGGAAGATGAAAAATGGTCCTTCTATTTCCAAAAACAGGTTATAATAAATATTTTGAGTTATATTGACCGAGTTATGTTCATTTTAATTCTGGAGCAGCATTCAGAGTGGGTTCCCTTTGGAGATGTGCTCTACCACCCCACTTTAGTAGGCACCTGCTTCACATTCATTAGTTTCAGCATAGCAACATTCGCTTGGGTTCTTTGGAGACATTCTCTCCCACCCCATGCTATGTAGGAACCTTCCACTTCATCAACAACCAACATCATGGTTATGGGTCAACTACACAAAATACTTGTCATTGAAGTCCATTTGCTAGGCTGCACACTGTTAGTATCACAATTAGTCACAAACATTACAAGGTGTCTCTATCCTCAGATCTTCTTTTTTCATGGTTATGGGTCATCCACAAGCCCACACTTCATTGAAGTCCATTTACCAAGCCACACGCTGTCAATATCACAGTTGGTCACAAGCATTAAAGGCTATCTCTATCCTTGGATCTTCGTTCATGATGGTTATGGGTCATCCACAAATCCACAGTTCATCAAAGTCCATTTGCTAGGTCGCAAACTGTAAGTATCATAGTTGGTCACAACCATTATAGGGTATCTCTATCCTTAGATCTTTGTTCATCATGGTTATGGGTTAACCACATAAAACCCTTCACTTCAGTGGCTCTTCATATTCAACAAAGGCTTTGCAGGAGGGAACTTCACGCAATGGGGACCATTGCTTCTTAAGGAGGGAGGAATGATCTGAATGGAAAATGGCATCAACCCATGGTATTCATCCACCCATGTTATTCATCCACTCATGGAATTTACCCATGGTATTGTAAGCGGCCTCCACCCATGGTATTTATCCACCCATGGTATTGGAAGTGACATCCACCCATGGTATTCATTCACCCATGGTATTTGTCCATGGTATTGTGACATCCACCCATGGTATTCATTCACCAATGGAATTGACTTGTGGTATTGTAACTGAAAATACTATAAGTAACAAGTCACATTTTATAAAAGGATAATTTGTCTTCCACAATGTAGCTTTTACAGTTATTCTCTGTTTTAATAAAAAAATTCTTTGTGGTTTGATTTATTGGGCATTCTCCTTTTTTTCTTTTGACAAATTCAATTTTTCAGATCTTGGGGGCCTCTACCTCCAAGATCCATTTCAATTGTTTAGATCTTGGGGGCCTACCCCAAGATCCGGAGCATTACATGTTTAAAACTTTCCACCATTCCTGGCAAACAATTTGATCCCAATAAATTTGCAAAGAAATTCACTGCCCAAGTGAAAATTAGATAGTTCAACCATGAGGATGATGATTTTGATGACGTGTTTGAGTCTGCTGAGTTATTTTCACAAGTGCAACATTTGGCTACTTTAAGACTAGATCCACAAAAGCTAGCTCAATTCCACCAGTACAGGAGGAAAAGGGTAAAAAAAGTCCCTTTAGATCTATTAGAGATCCTTCAGCCAATTGTTTAAGAGGAACAAAGCTTAAGCCAAAACTCAAAGAAGGGCTTGAAACATAGTTCTGAGCATAATTCAGAGAAGAAATCAGAACAAGGTTCTGAACAAAATTTAGAGTAGAAATCGACACAAAGTTCATAAAATGATGCAGAGCAAGGCTCAGAGCATAACTCAGAGCACAACTCACAGAAGTGCCTAGAGAAGAACTCTAAGAAGAGCCTAGAGAAGAGTCCAGAAAAGGACACTAAGAAGGAATTTGAAAAGGTATCAAAGGGGAAAGAAGTGGAAGACATTTCCACTAAAGTGCATACAAATGAATCCCCTTTAAAAAATCAATTGGATGAGGCAGGGAAATAATTTGACCAACAACTAAGAGGACAACAAGGGGAAAAATATGTTGAAATGGAAACAATGTTCAACACACCCCAAAACACTAGACAAAGCTCTCTCACTGGAAGGGCTACTAAAAAATTTGTCACCACAAAAGAACTTGAGATAATCCTGACTTTCCCTTCAACTGAATTCGTTCTCCGAGTGGAGGAAATCCATCCTCTTGATGTCTTTTACAGTCCCAAGCATTGAGTTGTGGTAAAAAGATAGAGGAAAAGGAGGAGAACAGAAAAATCATCAACACTAATTCTTGATAAAGAACCTATGGATGTAGTATGGAAGGATACCCCCATGGATCCTTCAGAAAGTTTGACAAAACTATCATAGTTTGGAGGTGCTTATGCATCTGCTACTATTGACAAGGCAACTGAAGTTAGGAAACTAGTAAGAGAAAAAGAGGAAAGAATCCAACGGTTAGAGCAACTATTGGCAGCAGAAAGATATAATGTTGATAAGAAAATGAAGAGTCAAATCTCCCAATTACACCAGAGCTTTGACCAATTAAAGATTCAATCTCAAGCAGAAATAAGTGATAAGGATATCCAAATATAACATCTACAGTTTTCACTGGACCAGTTGAAGGATAATCCTAAGGTCGAGGATTTTATAAAGGAAGCATTAGAGGTCAATTCTTTATTATCAAAGCAATAAGAAAAATTATGTCAAAAGCTATCTATCATCAATCCAATGTGAAATACAAGTGATTGACTAATGAATCAAGCATTCGATCTGAGCGTGACTTTTAATGAGAGTGATGATAAGATCTTGAAATATATAACATGGCAGGACACTCCAAAGGGTGGAAAATTAGATCTTCCCAGGATAGAGGAATCTCATAAAGACATCCTCTTAACTGATTGGGACATTCAGCTAAAGCAAGCAGAAAGAGTAGTTTCCAGAGTGACCAATGCTACAAATAATATCATTGAAACCATTAATGAAAATTTACACAATGCTAGTATGATACAGGAATGCCCACCTGGGAGTCTCCCCAATATCATAGTCTTGGAGCAAAATGGCAAGAAAACTCAAAAGCGAGGGAAAAGACAATCAAACAACTGACCAAACTAGATTGGGAAGTATATTGGAGATATTTGGTGAAGCCACATAGTCAGTGGCTAATGCTACACTGCCTCTTTGACTCATCCATGCACATGCTTCCTACTCCTTCAGATGCAATGTATATAGGATAGCTGCGCATGAGGATGGGTCAACCTCCTGAAGTAAAGCCAATGATGGATATCTATGAGCTCAGACAACGAACGAAAGAGTAGACACCATTACATGCTAGAGCTCGCCATTGCAACAATTTCTATTTCTGTATTTTTGTCACTTATTTTGAGGAGAGTTGTTTAAACCTCCTTAGAATTTTCATGTTATATCTATTTTAGTACTTTATTTTTATTATATAAACCATTTCATGTATTTGAAGAAGGGTTCCCCAATTTTATAAAGAAACGATTTAAAAGATTTCAGTTCTGTAATTTTAAAGTTTATCTTAGTAGAATGAGTGGATCATAGTCTTGAAATTTTTTGAAGAAGGATTTTGGAAGCTTGCCATTTTGTACTTTTTGAAACCATCTTAATGAAAAAGATTAGACAGGAGATTTTTATTTCATGAGGAGAGTTATATGCATCGGGTACTTCTATCATTGTGTATTGATTTTTTAATGAATTGATAAGCCATTTCTCTTTGTATTGTTTGTTATATGTGTCTCTTTTAAACGCAGTTCTATATCTATTGACTTCTGAAAATGATAGAACTGTTGTCTTTTAATAGATTGATGAGAAACGTTCGAATGATTATTTAATGCGATATATGCTTCATAAATTATTTTGATTAAATATTTAATCAAAATAATTATCTTAATAGTCTTTCATTTCTGTTAGTGTTTGATTAATCTGCATTATCATACACTAAAAGATAATCATTTCAAATCACATAAACGTTAGTAAAACCTTGGGTAGTTAATAGGTAGATAAAAAACATGTATTTTAGTTGAAAACCATCTCATCTATCACTTAGTTTTTTTTCATCAACACCCTATCCATCCTATTACATTTTATTGGGAAACTGGTCCTGTTATATCTAGTCGGATCCACTATTCCAAATAGATAAGGGATGGTATTCAAGTCCCTGACCGAGTGGTTTTCCCCATGTTGTTGTAGCGATTTTCAAGGCTTTAACATTTTGGTGCTAGAAGGAGGGCCAAGACTATGAATGGCAAAGAGACCTCAATCTAAATTAACAAGCCATTCCAAGAGTCAATCCCCTTCAAGATCACCTCAAACTTCTAGATCCTCATCTAACACTCCTATTTCTAGATGATAAGTTGACCAGTCACCTTCGAAATCTCCTAGTACATTTCCTAAAGCACCTTCTTCAGATTATAATCCTGAATAACCTGAGTTCCATACTTTAATAAAGAAATTAGAAGAAATATCTATTTCAGCAGAAAAGCATGTGGCAGATAAAGCATCTGAATGAAGTATCACTTCTATTTTGCATTCCACTCAGATCTAACTCGTTCTCAAAGTGAAAAACTTGGAGTTCCTCCATTTGAATTTCCTCTTCCCTCTTTCCGGAAGAATACTAAGAAATCTGAGTCATAGACATCAACTAGTGAGGTTTCATCAAATTCCCCTCCACAAACACCTTCATTCTCTCCATTCATTCTTGTTAATACACATTCTTCTCAAGGTATTGGTGCTAGTTCATCTAGCCCAAGCACACAACTTTCCTCTTCTTCCACACAAACACCCTCAATATCCACTTCCTCCCAAAACCCAATAATGGCAAGAAGACAACAACAACAACCACAACCACAACAACCACCACCAGTGAGACCATGGGCCAATCCTAGAGCTGTGCAAATGACATCACCTATTCATGATATACCTAAGCATATTGAAAGATGGCTACCAAAATTTAATCCTAATGATGGATTACCTGCTGAAGAGAATCTCCATAATTACATGCTAGCCATTAATCTGAATGGAGTAGTTGAAGAAGATTGTGTAGTAACATTATTTCCTTACACTCTTCAAGGATCAACAGGTTCATGGTATTTCTCATTACCACCAGGATCTATTACTAATTGGGACATGTTTGAAGAGCAATTCTTAGCTGAATTTAGTGATGACCACACAATTTCATCCCTTATAAATGATATTTCTAATTTAAAAGCCAAGTCAGGTGAAAAGATCAAAGATTTCAATTCTAGATTCAATAAATTGCTAAACAAAATCCTAGTCACATCAATTCCTAATTTTGATATCCAGATCGAATGGTATATTTCTTCTCTTCCTTCCAATATAGCGATTTTTGTAGATATAGCTTGTTAGTCCTTACAATCTCCTAGGGTGAAAAGGAGATCAACAAGGGTAACCTTAAACCACTTTAGCTCAGTACCTATCCCTACTAAGCATGAGAGGGATCTCTCTAAGTCTCTTAACAGTGACACGACTTTAAAGCAAATGAATTCTAGTCTAGATATGTGTATTTGTTTGTGAAAATTTGTTTTTATAAGGATTTGCTGAACTTAGGGTTTGGATCCACAAGTAGGTCTAGGCTGTGGGAATACAAGAGTAAACATAATAAGGAGCTATATATCAAAGGCCATGGTGTAATTTTAGTATTTGTCGGTGTAATATAGAGGATATAGTGTGGAAGAAACTAATGAGCATAAATAAACATGATTTCATTAGCTTAGGCAGACAAAACACATAACTATGAAAACTAGATAACAGAGCTTGAAAAACAAGAATTCTGAGTATTTTATCACAAGGCATTCATAGAAAGAAGAGATATAATTTAGATAAAGATGTTTAGACCATGGGAAAACAAAAAGAATGAGGTACAAGCACCATGAACTCACTGGGCTAGATTTCCTTGAAAATAGCTGCAACCTATATCTATATTAGTTGAAGGATGATTACAATGCAAGCCTCCTTCCCAAAAAGTTCAACCCTCTTCTCCTGAAGTGAAATAGTACTTATAGACTCTCCTAGACCACTTTTCCACCTTCAAGAGTCGAATTCCTTGGTGGAGGAACTGACTCCAAGATTCTCTCAACCAACAGGTGAGAGTGAGAAGGTGCAACTCAAACACCTCATGAAGAGTTTGATTAGTAGTTTGCTTCTTTTATGAGGCCTAATAAACATCAAAAACAACCTATGATATACATTTATTCATGCATACATCACCTAGACTCATAAATAGTGCCATTACATAGAGAATCTTGACTTTGACCAAGTTAAACTGAAAACTAGAAATTTTACACAGTGAAAATTTTCAAATAAAAACACAGAAAGTACAGAAGTGCACTGTCAACTTTGAGCTACTTTTCAAAAGCCTTCCAGGGGTCAAAATACAAATCTGAGAGAATGGTCAACTAGCCCTTCAAGTCTAGTTTCGAGAACTGTTTGAATTTCTGAATTTGTACGGGAAGACCTTCAAAAATCCATTCACCTAAGGTCTCTCCAAAAGCGTAGCACCTATCAAAAAATGGTCCAGAATGCTAGTTTTTGCCACTTTTTTGAATTTTTCTCCAAAACTAAGCCACCTCTGCAAAATCTGGGAAAATTGGTTTTTATAGGATGGTAATAACTTTCCAAAAATCTGGACCTTTCCTCAAATGAAGGCTTGAGGAAAATGCCCAGCGCCTAGGCGCTGCACTTTTGGAGCAGTTGAATTTCTGAACTTAGACCAAAATTTGTCAAAAAACTCAAAATGCTCAGAATTTGCTCAAAATTTGAGGGAAGGGGTAAAAATAGGTTTTTATAGCTTCATGGATGCTTCAGTAAGCATCTCCAAGTTTCCCTCATCCTGTTGGTCTTTTTTGGCCTCCTTGAGGTTGTTTTCAAGTTGTTTTACCTTGACATTGGCGATCATGTTTTGAGCTTGATAGTGATGCGCCATGTGTCTGAGTAACTGATTGTATTTATTTTCCTTCTCAAGGAGCTTCTGCAAGTGTTCATTCACCGTATTAAGCCAATATTCCTTATCTTGATGAACCTATAGGGCTATCCTATCTTCTAGGTCAAGATCCTCATTAAGCAGAATTTTTTCTTATTCCTTTGGCCAAGCTTTCTTGAGGCCTCTTGTTCTTGCTCTTTTCCTTTTCCCTTTCACCTCTAATGCTTCAGGCTTGCTTGATGTCATTATCTCCTTACCTTTTTCGACTTGCTGCATTAGCTTAGCTTTTTCCTTTTCTAGGATCAACTCTTTTGCTTTGAATTAACTGTTTCCCTGTTCGAGGAATGATATAACACACTTTTCCCTTTCCAAATTTATCGCTAGCTCATTGATTTGGTAGTCTTTGTTCTTGATAGTATGTCTCATGCTTGTGGTTTGATCCTCAACCTCTTGATCAATTAGCTCAAACTCATGCTCCATTGTATCCTTATCCTTTGCAAAATTCCAAGCAGTGAACATCCTCAAAGCACTGTTTGATGAAAGGATAGCAGTTGATTGTGTTGCAGTCTGATGGTTCATATCTGAGAATCCTCCCTCCTTTGTGTTGTCTCTTTCTTTCTGGTGAATATTCAGCCTCCATGATGACACAAAGTCCTAGTAGCAAGAAGTGAAAATAGATGTGAGGTGTGAATGGAAATGAAGTGATATGTAGGAGATTTCAACAAAATTATGGGAGGGGTTTTATCAAAGATGAGATGAATTTGAAAATTGATGGACATGAGTGAAGAAAATAGTGAAAAGATGTTGTTTCTTGCAAGTGATACTAAGAAGGTGTATAATGAAATTTGCCCAAAAGAACTCTAGAAATGAGCTAGGGTTTTGCTTTTTGAGTCTTTAAACTTTGTTTGCAGGTGGGTGAAATGGTAAAAATGGCTCACTAAACATGTATGCAGGTGTAGGATATCATTTTACATGTTTTGGAAATTAAAAATAATGATGGCCATTTTCACCCTAACATTTGCCATGCAAATTTTGCTACAAACCCTAACTTGAAGAATCATTGACATGAGATGAAATTGGGAAAGCAAAAAATGGAGGATGATGGTGTAATTGCTCGTTCCTTAGCTTAGAAGTTAGTAAAATCAATCTTGTAAGTGAAAAATTGATATTTGGGAGAGTTTTGAAGGATTTCTGGGCACTCTGTCTTGCGTGCAGCGCCAAAGCACATCGTAGTTCATAGAAGCGCAGTGCCATCTTCAAAACCACTTTTGGAGAACTTAAACTACTCCAAATTGAGAGCTTGATAACTCATTGGAAATCTCTTGAAGTCTAATATAATATGGACACCTCAATAATGTAATTTCGACACTCCATGAGGGAGAAAAAGTGATTTTCCCAAGGCCACTCCAAAAACTCACGGTTTCTCTGACTAGAGCACAATGCCAACTTGTAGATTACTTTTGGATACCTTCCACTATTTCAAATCACAAGATGAAGGTATCATTGGAAATATTAGGATGTATGCTACACAATAGAGTCCTCAAGAACTGACAAAACCTGCTCCAAACCCCTGAAAGACTGCCTTGAAGTCAAGTTTTCCATAAGTGAAGCAACACTCTCGTAACAAGTTTATTTGGGGCATTTATTTCAAATCATAACACCTGTGCATAAACTGAAGGAGGTTTGTGTTCCTTGGACTATAATGGACAAAACCCTCTTTCACTTTTGTAAAATTAGTCTCCATTTTGTCAAAAACATATTTTGAATCAAACATGTCCCTATGAGGAATGATGAGGCGAGTTAGTGTACTACAACATTATCTTATTTGAAATAAAACATTGTCGTTACCTTTATTTTTCTTTCCCTAAGCTACTAACTCCCTTTACCTACTTAATCACATGATGGACATGCTTTTGGAAACATATGGTATCGTAATGACACATGGCGTGAAACCCTAGACCATGACCTAAAATGAAAAATTTAACCATTTCATGACCTAAGACACTTAAATGAAGATATGATACCTCGAAGAAAAAAATGACCATGATGAGTGATGAAGACCATGGATAAGTGAAGGGAGTAGCAGTGACCTAGACACGATAACCAATGACCAAATTTTTATTTGAAGACTCACTGAAATGACAAAAATTTGACATGACACCCTAACAAAACCTTGTAAGAGCATATTTGATCACTGGTGATAGGCTGAACTGACTGACACTAGCATAGACAATAAGGCTACTTTGGTAGAAAACATGAAAGAATCCCTGTCTGTAGAAAAAGAGAATAGTTGCATTGGAAAAGAAGATAACCCGGGAAGATAGGAAAATAAAAAAAGTTACATTTAAGGATGAATCAAAGAAGAAAGCCCCTAAGGATCCTTTTGATATTAAAGACCTGCAAAAAGTCCTTAAAACCATGTCAAATGAGATGGTAGAGATTAAGAAGTAGGTAGCTAAATCCTCTTCTAAGAAACCTTTCAGATCCTTCAAGAGGAATCAAACATATAATCCTCAGCCACCAAATACTATATCTAATGTTGAATCTACTTTAGACAAAGATGATGAAGAAACTGCATTATATGGTGATGAGACTGAAGATGAAGAATTGGTTGAAGTACATGCAATGTGGGATTCTATCCTTCCTACTTTTGATGACGAAGATGAACATGAATATTTACCTGTTAGCACTAGGAGTAAAGGCCTTACTGATTCAACTCAATCAATCCAAAATCAAAAGCCTTCAACCTTTGCTACCAAGGATAAAGTGGCTAAAAAAAATTCTTCTTCAAAATCTTCGCAAACAACTCCATCTTCATCTAAATCCTTGGTAGTTACTAATACCATGGAGTATAATATAGTGGAGGACATGAAGAAAACTAGAGAGAATATCTCTCTTCATGAGCTCAATAAGCTTAAACATCAACAAAAGTTATTATTGAAAGAATTGAATGAAGTTCCCGTTTCTCCTTTTCCTGCTATTGTCCTATCCAAAGCTTTCAGAGTAATGGGTAAGCCTCCCAATGATTCATCAAATAAGGTTGATCCTACTGATGATATCTTAATTGGTGAAAAATCCAATTCACATACTCCCCCTTTCCTCTTGACTTATGAAATCTTCAATAAAAATCTACACAACTGCTTAATAGACTCAGGGGCCTATTCAAACATTATGCCAAGAACAGTCTACACTAAATTAAATGTTTCAGTCCAAAAGTATGTTGTTCACATTGTGCAACTTGATAGAACAAAGGTTGAAGTCTTAGGGTAAATAAATCCAGTCACCATTAGACTCTCTTCTAATCCGAAAGTTTGTCAAGTAATTGACATACTAGTTCCTGATATTCCCGAGTTCTATGGTTTAATTCTTAGTAGAGACTGGTCTGAGAAAATTCATAGCTATTTTGCAACAAGTTGGTCTCACATGTGACTCCCTTACAACAAAAAGCCAATTCAAATTAGAATTGAACGAGAAAATAATTTTAAGAACACAGTTATTGATTTTGAAGATGAAAATGAGCCAATACTTTTTATCAGTAATATCATTGGAAACTACTTTGCTGAGTCATTTTTAGGAAATTTCAATGCATAGAAGTCACCTTTTTTGGACAACTCTGTTACTTCCCATATTGACAAATTTTCTCAAACAAATTCTTCCAGATGTATAAATCTTGTAGATAAACCATTAGTTAAAACTTTGTTTTGGACATTATATTTTGATGGATCTAAATGCAAAGATGGTGCAGAAGCCAGTTGTATATTAATTAGTCTAGAGAGAGAAAAAAGCCACGCTAGCATGTAGGTTAGAATTTGAATGCAAAAATAATACCGCTGAATATGATGCACTAATTCAAGGTTTGCATAAAGCAATAGGCCTTGATATCAAATATCTCCAAGTTTTTGGAGATTCAGAAATAGTTATCAAACAAGTAAGAAACACAATTCATTATCTATCTGGAAATTTAAAGCATTACCAATCATCAGTCTAGGATCTTACTTCACATTTTTTAGCATTCATCATCTCTCCTATCCCTAGACTTCAAAATGAAAGTGTTGGCCTTCTAGCTAACATAACATCCAAGATTATACATTAGAAGATTACAATCCAGATAGGTTTTCCATAGAATTAATTTTTCGACCATCCATTCTCGATAATGTCACCAATTGGTGAGTTTTTAATGATGACAAGGATATCATAAGCTTTTTAACATCTGAAGGGTCATATGATGATAAAATAATTGATAAGAGTGAGAATGATAATCAGTTAAACAAAAGTCCAATGAGAATCCCATATCTAAATCTGTGCTAAAACTTGAAGATCTTTATGATCTAAAAGATAGATTTAAGAAGGTTACTAATTCGAAACTCTAAAGTTCAACCTTAAGGTTTGAACTAGTAAACCTTGAAACTAATATCAAACCTCAAAACATCAATCTAGGACTTGGTCTCTCACCTGATGAGAGATCAACCTTTATTCATTTGTTGAAAAAATATAAAGGTATTTTTGCTTGAAACTATGACGATCTCAAAACACATGATATCTCTATCATACAACACACCATTCCTATGATATCCAATGAAAAACCTGTACAACAAAAATTAAGGAAAATCCACCCCAATTTAGAAAGTCAAATCAAGTCTGAGCTGAATAAACTCCTTAAAGCCAAGATTATCTTTCCTGTTAGGCATTCAAAATGGGTTTCAAACTTAGTACCTGCCAGGAAGAAGAATGGTGACATTCACATCTGTATAGACTTTAGAAATATCAACAAATCTTGTCAAAAGGACAATTTCCCATTACCAACTATGGATAAAATCCTACAATCAGTCGCTGGTTCAGAACTAACGTATTTTCTTGATGGATTTTCAGGATGTAACCAAATTCTAGTTCATCCAAATGATAAGATAGATTAAACACTACATTCAGGAGTAAATGGGGAACCTATGCCTACTATAAAATTCCTTTTGGTTTAATTAGCGCAGGGGAAACCTTCCAAAGAGCTATGGATATAGCTTTCAAAGGTCTGATAAACAAAACTGTTGTCATTTATTTGGATGATATAACTGTTTATTCCAAGAAGAGAAATAACCATTTACATGACTTAAAGCATATTTTTGAACGTTGTAAAAAGTATGGAATTTCATTAAATCCAAATAAATATTATTTTTCTTTAGATGAAGGTAAGCTTTTAGGGTTTATTGTATCCAAAAAGGGCATTTGTATTGATCGAGATAGAGTAAATGAAATTGCTAAAATTTATTTACCCCATATAAAGAATCTATGCAGTCTTTTCTAGGTCAGATAAATTTTGTTAAAATATTTGTCCCTGACTTTTCCCAAATTGTTTTACCATTACAAACCATGATTAAGAAAAATTCAATCTTTAAGTGGGGACATAACGAAAGAAAAGCTTTTGATTTAATCAAGCAAGCCATTATGAATGCTCCCTCTTTAACAACTCCAAGATTTTCTAATCATTTCATCTTGTATACATTCGCTTCTGAAACATCTTATGTTGTTGTTTTATTGCAACTTAATGATCAACAAATTGAAGCATACATTTCTTTATTTAATTGTAATTTTCAAGGTGCTGAACTAAATTATTTGGATTTGAGAAAGAAAGCTTTTTCTATTTTCAAATATGTAAAGCACTTCATGCCTTTTCTCCTAGAAACACACACTAAAATAATAGTCCCATTCTCAGTGGTTAGATAATTACTTATGCAAAGGGAAGTATAAGAAAAAAGGGAAAATTGGGTAACAACTCTGCAATAATATGATATTGACATTAAACCAGCCAAAATTGTCAAAGGACAAGATGTTTGTAGATTTCTTACAGGAGCTTCCAACCTACCAACAGATGAGGACTTAGGTAATATTGTACACATATCATTATTAGGGGATTTTTGAGGTCTAAAATGGGCCTCCTAATGAAATTATAAAATAATAGTGGAAATATTAAAACAAGATTATATGACATCATCAAATTTAAGAGGGAAAAATGAAAAAATTATTTTTTCAACTTGTATTTTCAAGTTATCTCCCTAAGGGTTTACTCAAATTTTGAGCGGAAACACTCATTGGATGCCTTATTTGATTCCTCATCCAAGGAGTACCCATGTTACACACTTTCGATGGACCTTACTACATGAAATCTTGGAAATACATTAAAAACGTGATTGCAATCATATTTTTTCATGTATTTCTTGTTTTTCATGTAGCAGGGTCCATCGAAAATATGCGACATGGGTACTCTTTGGATGAGGAATTAAATTTTGCATCCAATGAGTACTCCCACTCAAAGTTGGAGTAAAAACTTAGGGAGATAAGTTGAAAATATGAGTTGAAAAAGTAGTTTTATTATTTTATTATTTTTAATCTTTTCACTTTTTTACTCCAAAAATGATGAATCATCCCCCATGGTTGACATCATCATCTTGAATCCTATTGGTTCTTATAAAGTTTATTTTGGTTGTACATTTTTCTTAGGAGGCCCATTTTAGACCTCAAAAGTCCCCTAATGAGGTAAGACTGAACGATTTGGAGTCCCAATATGTTGATATTATTTTCTAGTGTAAAAATGGATATGCTCCCTCAAAATTCAATCACAAAAGGAAAACAGATTTAAGATTGAAGGAAAATCAATATGAAATCATTGACAATGTGTTATTCAGGAGAAATTATGATTCCATACTTTTAAGATGCTTTGAAAAGTCTGAAGAATAGAAGGTTTTGCAGTAACTCCACGATGGACCAACCGGTGGACATTTTAGAGGAGATACTATTCCACATAAGATCCTACATGCTGGGTACTATTGGCCAACTTTGTTCAAAGATACCCATGAATATGTGATGAAATGTAAAATATGTCAAACTACCATTGGAAGGCAACAAAAACCTACCTTACCTCTGCAACCGATCAACATTGAACAACCTTTTGAACAATGAGGATTGGATATCATAGATGAGATTGTTACTCATTCCAAAAAGCAACATAAGTATATCCTTATATCTACATACTATCTTACTAAGTGGGTGGAAGCAATTCCACTAAAGGTAGCCAATTCTGATGCTATCATTGAATTTATTGATCAATTCATTATTACTAGATTTGGCTTACCAACTGCACTTATGTTTGATAATGCTTCTTAATTTTCGGGAAATAATATGTCTGAATTTTCTCTTACGATGGGTTTTAAACTTATGTACTCTACTAAATACTACCCTCAAGGAAATGGTTTACTAGAATCAACCAACAAGAACCTCATAAGAATTATTAAAAGAATTGTTGATTAGAGCTAAAGAATTGGCATAAATCTTTAACATTTTCTCTATGGGCAGATCAAATAACCTAGATTTCCTCAATAGGAACTTCTCCATTCAATCTAGTATATGGGAAAGAAGCTATCATCCCTTCAAATCTATCCCTTCCCTCATTAGCCCTAGTCCAATTTATCGAAGAAACTCCTTCTTCTTATCTAAAGCTAAGACAATCCCAAATTCTTAAGCTATAAGAAGAAAGAGAGAAAGGCAAGCTTACACATGCTCACCATCAACAATTAATCAAATATTATTTTTATGCAAGTTTTGTTGCCACAAAATGTTTTCAAATTGGATATCTCGTCCTTAAATGGGAAAAGGCACATGAGGAAAAAGGAAAGCATACTAAATTCCAGAAAATGTGGCTTGGACCATTTCAAATTGTTGAGCGAATAGGCCCATCAACATTCATATTGTAAGATTTATCAGGAAAGAGAGATTCTCTTCCTATCAATGGGCTTATTTTGAAAAAAATATTTTCTTAGAAGATTATATTTTCCACTGTAACATTATTGCATTTATTTTTTTAGTTCCCTTAGAAAATAATTTGAATAACATTACTTTTGGCTTTGCAAATAAAATCTCTTCCAATGTTTTTGATCTTTTGCTTTGAAAGTAGAAATTCTTAAGGAAATGATCACAACATTTGAAAATTAGCTAAGTGTCATAAAAAATTGAAATTTTCGTTTCCATTGAAGTTGTAAATTCTTTGAAAACTTCAAATTTATAAAATCCTTTTATTCTATTTTCAGACAAGAAAGGTTACCTTTAACAAAATAAAGACTATTTTCATCTAAGCATCTTCAACTCTAAAATTGTCATCCAAAACTCTTAAGGAGTCAATGATTCTCCCCATCCATTAACTTTACTATTTTTAGAGTGGAATTCAAAAATATATTAACCTTAAAAGATAAGGGGTCTCATCACGAGCCTACTTACCATGTTCATAGGGAGATAATAGACTGACATTACCAACACTGTATACCAAACTAGAGTAATGACTTATGATTATTTTAATCTTAAGACAAGGGGTCTCATCATGAGCCAACTTGTTCATTTCAATTACAAACAATGAATGGCATTGTCACTTTTTGGTCATCAAACCGAAACAATGGCTTTTAGGTAATAAAAAGTTGTTAAAAGAAAAGTAAATAAATAAAAAATAAAAATGAAAGATATATATACTTTTCAAATTATCTCTAAAGACTGCACTCTTATGTGGATGGGATTTTGAATCATTGATGGTTAAAAGGTAACCTTGTCAAAGATATGAACACCAATTGGAAGCAGTGGCTCTACTTGTGACAAATGAGTATATTAAAAATGCTAAGTTGTAAAATTCCCCAACTTTATCTTTACAACTAATTAAGGACTGATATAGACAAAAAAGATTTTTATATATAAAGAGGATAGAAAAATAATTATAATAAGTGAGTTTTTATATTCAGAGTAATGTTATTTATCTAAATATTTCAAAATTAGTCCTACTTTCCTCAATTATTTTTACTTAGGAAAGTTTTAGAAATTTCATTATTATCAAAGATAACTGGTTCTTCCAATGAATCGACAATTGTTGCTCTATGCAACAACCCCCCATTTATTTTACATAAATGACCTAGAAGATTATTGTATAAATAAATAGGGACCCTTAAAATTTTAAAAACATAGGAATATAGTTCAGTTTAGGGTTTTTGTTAAGAACCAATTTGATTTTTTAATAAACAAATCCTCATTAAAGCTTGAATGACTTGAATAAGGCTTACATTAAAGAAAACCGGACAATATCGCATGTCGCAAAGTTTCAAAGAAACAAAGTTTTATTTACCCTTTCAAGACTTGTGATTGTGATAACAGATAGCCACCGGGAATGAAAACATATCTATTCCTTAAAAAGCTGAAGTATTGATGAAACTCCTTCATGGTGAAAAAAACCCAACATCGCAATATTATAACAAAAATGATATATCATAAGACTG
The DNA here is from genome assembly GCA_000404065.3 of Pinus taeda. NCBI lineage: Eukaryota > Viridiplantae > Streptophyta > Pinopsida > Pinales > Pinaceae > Pinus > Pinus taeda. Next base: position 147,681 of record APFE031551072.1, read on the forward strand.
AGGAACATTCCTATTGCAAAATATGACAAGCTACCAGACTCAAAAAAACACTAAAATACGCTCTCTAGAAATATCGCATCTGGATAAATCGTAAGAGTATCAACATGCTCCCCGCTTGTATCATTCCCATTTCCCTCGATTGCAATAAAGTTATTTCTTAAAGAGTGCACCTAAGAAAAATCATAAAGCTAAAAACAAAAGCCGCACTTAATAGTAAATCCATGGGCCTGCTATAATTCCACGTCGCTTCTCACAATTTCACAATCTCTCAAAGATTTTGGCCATATCCGTTCTCCTCTGCTCTCGAAAACCTCCGATTGTGATATTGCGATTATCACATCACACTTCTTCCATACTCGAGGAAATGATACAGTGATATCGCTATTGCATATTGGCAGAGTACATAGAAATAAGTTTTATTTACCATTTGAGAAGGTTTTTGCGATGCGATATATTAATGGATAATAAATAACCACGCGAAGCCATGGTTTTAGTTATTAACAGATTCTAACAATATTTATGATTTCAAAGCCCAAGGAGATTTGATGGCCTATTTAGTGTAGGTTTTAACCCCGTACAGAAATTACCTGCATATGAATTCTAAATCATAGGAAAAATAAAAATGCAAGAGCATAACACATAAAACACATATACACAGAGATTTCCCACTGGATCTCAAAACTGAGACTACTAGCTTGATTTTTCATTATGTTCCTTTCAATGTTACAATACATATTTAAACATGCTGAAGCATCCAATACCATGGACTGAAAAACCATCACGTCCAATACCATGGACCAAAAAACCATTGATCCAATACCATGGACCGAAAACCATCGCGTCCAAAAACATGTGCGAAAATCATGCACAAAACCATAGGTAGGTCCGCCCAACCTAACATAGGGTCCAAAACCAAAAGTTTCCGGGGCGTTGCCCCAGACCCCATAAAGTGGGGTTACGGGTACCCCTCAAACCCCCTGTTAAATAGGTGGAAAGAATATAACACAACCCAACAATCTCCCACTTGTTTTCTTTCCACAGGGGGCCACAGGAGAGCTTAGTCATTTTTCAGCCCTGAAACACCCATTGTTTCTCTACACCAAGAGAACTTCTCAGAGCTCACAGAATTTGTCAATGCATCTGCAGTATTCTTCAAAGTGTCCACCTTCACCAACAACACCTTTTTGTCTTCTATCATATCCTCACAAAGTGATACTGAACATCAATGTGCTTTGTCTTTGAATGATAAGCAGGGTTCTTTGCCAGAAAATTGCACTTTGGTTGTCACAGTCTATCCTTATAGCTCCCTGTACTAACCCCATACTTGAACACAATCTCTGCAACCAAACTGCTTCCTTGCTTGCATGAGTGGCTGCCATGTATTTTGCCTCTGTAGTTGATAGTGCCACTAAATATTGTTTCTTACTCATCCAACTGACTGCACCTCCAAATAGGTTAAACACATACCCATTTGTAGATCTTCTCTGATCCAAATCTCTAGCCCAGTCCACATCAACAAAGCCACGGATATCCAAAACTTTGTCCAATCCTGGTCTTCCTTGGTAGCACAAACCATAATCACTAGTGCCATGCAAATACCTAAAACCCCACTAAAATGTTGTCCAATGCTCCTTCCCTGGTTTTGACATAAACCTGCTCAATACTCCCACTACATGTGCAATCTCTGGTCTAGTACAGACCATTGCATACATCAGGCTACCAACTGCACTTGCATATGGAACAGGACATATCCTCTTCCTCTTCTTGTGTCTTGGGACACTGTTTAGCAGATAAATTTACACCTACAGGAATAGGAACCTTCACCGGTTTACTATCCTGCATAATAAACCTCTGCAATATTGTCTCGACATACTTCCTTTGGTTTACCAGAGCTTCCTCTTTGTCTGATCTCTTTTAATTTCCATGCCCAAAATATAGTTTGCGGTACCAAGATCTTTCATGTCGAATTTGGAGGACAATTGGGTCTTCAAATCCTGGATAATTTCTTTGTCATTTCCAACTAGCAACATATTATCCACATACAAGACCAGATAAATAACACGGTCACCAATTAATTTAAAATACACATAGTGATCTGCTTTGCTTCCGGTAAAGCCAAGTCCCCATATAAATGTATCAAATTTCTGATACCATATCCTTGGTGATTGTTTTAACACATACATAGACTTCTTTAACTTGCATACCATTTCTTTCTTACCCTTCACCGCAAAACCTTCAGGTTGCTTCATGTAGATCTCCTCTTCCAAATCCCCGTGAAGAAATGTTGTCTTCACATCCATATATTCTACCTCAAAATCAAAATCAACAACAACAGATAAAAGTAATCTAATAAAAGCTACCTTGGCAACAAGAGAAAATTTAGTTTGCGGTACCAAGAGCTTTGTGTAATCTTGATGCATTTCCACCTTGTATGATAATACATATAGTGGGGTTTTTAGTTGAGGCTTTCCCCTGAGTATTATTCTGTGTTTCATGTGCATTGATATGCTTTTGGTTATATGTGTTATGCTTGATTTTGCTCAAATCTATTAAGCTTCCGCAAGTTTGATAGTAGAAGTAGATTATTGTATTTTTCTTTGGTATATTGCATTATCGAGTTAATCTACAGTCAAATTTTCTACATAGATCTCAAAGGTAGATTTTTAGAGAATTTGCATAATTTCTACGTGGTATCAGAGCTAGCTGATCTATGGAGAAATTTCTACATGGTATCGGAGCAAAGGTGATCGAAGCTGTGAACAGTATACTGAGAAGAGAATTCAAAGTTTGAAGTTTGGGATTGCAGGTACAAATCAAATTCATCTCATACTTCAGGTTGGTCAATGGCGTTCTATGGCTTGAGACTCGAGTATGCCTTGGATGGAAGCTTGAATTACATAGCATGGAAAGATCGCATGGAGGTTGTATTAGAAGACAACAGCTTGAAGGATTTCATTGATCAAGAAATCCCAAATCCAGGTTCAACTAATGCACAAGAGTTGGTTGAATGGAAGAAGTGTGTGGTGAGGGCAAGACAGATCATCCTTGAGGGAGTTTGAGACCATATTGTCTCGAGTCTCCATGAGAATGAGACTCTGTTTTCAATGTGAAAGACATTGAAGGACCTCTACCATAATAGTTGCGACCACAGGAAATTTGTGCTCAAGGATAAGCTTTGAAGAATCAAGATGGAGAATGGTGATACTATTTCCACATATCTGAACAAGCTCACCACCTGTAGAGATGAGCTTGGAAGTGTGGGAATAACTACTGCCGATGATGATATGGTGAGCCTTGCTCTCCTCGATCTTCCAAATTGCTGGCATAGCTACTAAGACTTTTTGAATGGAAGGGAGAAACTTCCAGATTGGGAATGACTGTGGTTGGATCTCATGTAGGAGGATATTAGGAGGAGCACACAAGATGGTTCTTCATCCAAGGAGGATGAAGAAAATCTGGCATTAGCGAGTAAGGCAAGGAAAGGGAAGGAGAAGGTTTCTCATCCTAAATCGAATTCTTCTCATGGAGGGAAGAAGGGTGACAAATCTAAAGTGAGATGCTTTAATTGTCACGAGATGGGTCATTATGAGACTAATTTCCCATCAAAGAAGTCCAAGAAGGGATCTTCAGAAGGATCTGAAGGTGAGGCATTGGCCTCTTAGTTCGAAATGGACTTCACCCTCATTGCATGCATGGTGCCTTCAATGATGGGTTGTGGTTGGTTTCTTGACAGTGGAGCCTCATCCCACATGACCGGCGATAAAATTTTATTCAGTACCTTGGAGGAGAATACCACCTACATAAATTTTGCAAATTAACTCTAATTCCTAAGAGAAAAAGAGATACCTTGATGGTTCCAACTTCTTTAATTGCTTGGATAATATTCAACTAATTGGCTGTCTGTTCTCCTCCTACTGCGGATATTACCACATCCACCTTCTTCAATGCCTTCACAAGGCTTGATAAATCCAGGGTTAATATGGATCTATGTTGGTTTTACTATTGCCACCAATTTGGGTGATCACAACTTCTATATTTAAACTTAAGTAACAATTATATATCAATGGGTTAGACTGGCTTAGCAAGTTTATGAAAGCGGATAATTAATATAAACACCATGATAGTTCAAATATTACCAAATGACAAGTTAGTGCTTGAACTCATTGCTTAGGCTAAGATCACTAAATTAAATGTGTTAATAATTCCTTATAATCCCAATTCCAAAAACTTTAATGTCAACATAACAAAAAACATGTAGAAATTATGGTGTAGTTTTGCAATTGCTCATGAAGTTTTCATAAAAATCACAAGACAAAAACCTACTCTATTTCTCTACGCAATGCAATTCACAATTTAGAACATCAGTCACAAACATGCAATGAGAAATAACAAACATGCACACAATATTTTTTCCAACGGAAAGAAAACTGTGAAAAACTCTAATGCCTGCTTGCATTCATATGATGATTAGAAATGTATTACACTTGATTTGCTCAACTGAGCACAACCAACAAGTGCATAACCTATCTCTTTATTCACTAAAAAGCTCTGACCCAAACTTAGTCAATTTATGCCTTTGCTTGAGCCCCTAATTCCTTACATAATTCCTTGAGAAATTAGGCCCCTATTATTTAGGAAATTCCTAGAATTGATTGTGCAATTCCTCAGGGTTGATCATCATATTGGATGCAACACTTGCACACTCAAGACTAGTCTACAACTGATGTTACACTAACTTGGAGTATCCATCATAGTTGGGGAACTCAAATTCTTTACATGCACTAGTTATTTGTGGTTAATTGATCAATTAACTCGATGATCATTGAGTGTGACTAAAGTCCCACTGCACAACTGACCTTCCACTAGTTCCTCCAATGATTAGAACTAGTTTAACTGAAAACAACTTGAGATAACTAACCTTGATTGCTACAAATTAGAAATCACACATGGTTAATTGAACTCTAACTCCTCCAACTCGAATTTACTGAGTAAACTAGGTGACACAAGCCATATCACACAAGTTAACTGCATCCAAGCTATCTGCTGATGTGGAAATTCGATTTTTTCTCAATTTAATCAGAGCAAAATAAAATTGAAAATTTCTTGTTGCATTTTTCAACACTCCCTCTCAGTAAAAAAGGGATTATCAACCACGCCTATCATGCACCTATGGAATTCGAACTTCCCTCTTGACAAGGCCTTTGTCAAAATGCCAACATCTTGTTCATCTTTCAGAATGTACTGCAACAACATTATCCACCTTTGCACACAGTCCCATAAATGGTGATACCAGATATCTATATGCTTGGATTGATCATGGAATACAAGATTCTTAGAGAGCTTAATGAAACTTTGATTATCACTGTAGATCACAATTGGATCCATTATCTGACCAAATAGTCCCACAGGTATCTTTCTCATCCAGATTTCCTCATATGTTGCTTGTCTTGTAGCCATGTATTCTTCTTTTGTTGAGCTGAGCGCCACAAAGATTTACTTCATGTTGTACGAGGAAACTGCTGTGGACCCAACATTGAAAATTACACATGATGCACTCATTTAGTTTGATGGACTTTCCGCCCAATATGCATCTGTGAAGCCACACAACTTCAGTCCCTTTGTCTATCTGTACCATAGTCCAAACTTGGTAGTGCCTTTGAGGTACCATAAAACATGCTTAGCTACCTTCCCATATAATTTGGTTGGCCTAACCATAGCTTGGCTCAGCTGGTTGACTGCATAGCACATATTTGATCGTGTGTTCAGAAGATACATGAGTGAACTCACTAGTTGTTGATAAGTGGTAGCATCCATTTCCTCAACTAAAGTGGCATCCTCCTTCCTCCAATTGGTCACTAGAGGTGTCTTCATGGGTTTACAACTCTCCATGAAAAACTTTCATAGTATCTCATTTGCATACTTGCCTTGAGACACAAGCAACCCCCCATTGCCTTTCCATACTTACAATTCGAGGAAGTAGTGCATGAGACCCATTCCCTTCATTTCAAATTCCCTTGCAAGTTCCTCCTTACAAGATCCGATCAAATTCTCATCACTAGTTAAAATCAAATCATCAACATATAAGACAATAATAAGAAATTTACCTTCTACCAAGATATGATAAATGTTTGCATCTTCTTCACTTTTGGTGAAGCCCAAACCAGTGAGATAGCTAGTGATCCTGGTGTACCAAGCACTAGGTGCTTGTTTGACATTGTACAATGCTCACTTAATTCTGCACACATAAGACTCTCGATTAAATGTCTCAAAACATTTTGGTTTCTTGATGTACACCTCCTCCTCAATAACTCCATTGAGAAATGTTGTCTTTACATCCATCTAGTGGATCTTCCACCCCATTTGTGTAGCCAGTGCAAGAATTAATCTAATGGATGTGTAGGTTTTAACCCTGTACATAAATTACCTGCATACGAATTCTAAAACACAGAAAATAAACAATGAAAGAGCATAAAACATAAAACACATATACACAGATATTTTCCCTTGGATCCCAAAACCGGGACTACCAGCTTGATTTTTCATTATTTTCCTTTCAATGTTACAATACATATTTATACATGCTGAAGCATATAATACCATGGACCAAAAACCATCGCTTCCAAAACCATTGACTGAAAACCATCGCATCCAAAACCATGTGCAAAAATCATTCACAAAACCATAGGTAGGTTCGCCCAACCTAATATAGGCTAGTCGTGAAAGAATAACACAACCCAACATTCTCCCACTTGTTGTTTTCTTTCCACAAGGGGCCACAAGAGAGCTTAGTCATTTATCCAGCCCTGCAATGCCCATTGTTTCTCTACACCAAGAGAACTCCTCAGAGCTCACAGATTTTGTCAATGCATCTACAGTATTCTTCAAAGTCTTTACCAGCAAAACCTTTTTGTCTTCTATCATATCCCTCACAAAGTGATACTGAACATCAATGTGCTTTGTCTTTGAATGATAAGCAGGGTTCTTTGCCAAGAAAAATTCACTTTGGCTGTCATAGTCTATCCTTATAGCTCCATGTACTAACCCCATACTTGAACACAATCTCTGCAACCAAACTGCTTCCTTGCTTGCATGAGTGGCTGCCATGTATTCTGCCTCTGTAGTTGATAGTGCCACTACAGATTGTTTCTTACTCATCCACTGACTGCACCTCCAAATAGGTTAAACACATACCCACTTGTAGATCTTCTCTAATCCAGATCTCTAGCCCAGTCTACATCAACAAAGCCACGAAATCCAACACTCTGTCCCAATCCTGGTCTTTCCTTGGTAGTACAAACATAATCACATCGTGCCATGC
>APFE031551072.1:155236-203834 GCA_000404065.3 Pinus taeda
ATAGGGTCCAAAACCAAAATTTTCCGGGGCGCTACCCCGGACCCCATAAAGTGGGGTTACGGGTACCCCTCAAACACCTTGTTAACTATGTGGAAAGAATATAACACAACCCAACATTTAGATTGATTCACATTTAAACTTCCCTTCCCATCATTTCAAGGTCTTGTGTGTTTGTATGCTTTCGCGTTTAACTCTTATTTCTCTTCATTCCTCTGTGTTTTCAATTTGCAGGTTTCACCCGAGAAAGTATTTTGTAACAGGATGACTAAGTTGAAGAAAGGAAAGAAACCCATGGAATCCACACAATATTATACATATTATGTAACATAAATTCCCCCATTATTCTTAGACATGCCATGCACTATCGACAACAGTTCTTCCTCATGGGAAACCATGTGCCAATTGTTGGAGAGTGAGGATCCTAAGATAATTCAAAGAGAAACAACAACAGACACTACTACCTCTTTTGAAGCCTCCCACTTTGAAGCTGCAAGTTCTTTCCTTCACAAAATTTTTGCGAGAACCAATATTTTACCTTACACCGATATATTAAAATGGATAATAGAGAATATTAACATTTCCGACCGGACATTCCAGACTTCAAGGAAAATGGTTATTGAGTCCTTCACAACAAAAAATTTGAAGAGAATGTGTCATATACCAGACTCACAGAAGGTGTATGATAAATCCTTCCATGAGTAATTCACAGCTAAAAATGATGTGCCATCAAACCCAATTAAGCAATGGAGGTCCAATTCAAACAAGCACAAAGATGAGAAATCAGGTATGTATTCTATATCATCTCTCGCTACTCCCTACTCTAATATCACAACTATGCTGTGTATATTGTTTGAATATGATGATACAACCAAGTTCTCTGTTTAGTGGGTTCCCCTAATTGATTCTAAAGTAAAGTATTTTATAATGGACTGGGGCACTATCTTTTCTAACAACCTTGCCTACCAAATTTAGGAATTTAGACAACACTGATATGTCACCTCTAGAATGATCCCACCACTTTTTATGAGTGCCTACATTATGATGCAGTCCGTTTCACTACTAGTTTCCCAACTATGGGGTGGAAATGGAATATTCAAGATCCTACCCCCATTCATATATATCACAAAATCCTATGGGAATCCAATTTCCACACCCATTTCTACAAAATCTACCAAGGAGTTATGGTACCCATCCACCGAGTTGTTTTTGACAAGAGGGCCCCAAGATTATCTGATGAGGAAAAGATTGATTTTATACCAATCGGTAGGTGGTTTAGGGAAGAAATTTTTACTTATGTCCAAGTCTATGGAAGCCTAGCACCTCCGCATGTTCTCCCATGGTATGTACCAGATAAACTGCTTGCTAGGGAATTTCCTACCAAACTGTAGGGGATGGGTTAACCAAGACCATAAAAGAATCTAAGAAGTCTCTTTGGCCTTCCTTTCCCCTCCATTGTGGTGTTTATGCATGCTGCACTCAAAATCGATCATATTACATGTTTAAAACTTGCCACCATTCCTGGCTGACAGTTTGATCCCAATAACATTGCACAAAAATTCACTGACCAAGTGAAAATTAGATAGTTAAGCCATAAGGATGATGATTTTGACGACCTGTTTGAGTCTGTTGAGCTATTTTCACAAGTGCAACATTTGGCTACTTTGAGACTGGATCCACAAAATCTAGCTCAATTCCACCAGTACAGGAGGAAAAGGCTAAAAAATGTCCCTTTGGATCTATTAGAGATCCCTCAACCAATTTTTCAAGAGGAACAGATCTCAAGGAAAAACTCATAGAAGGGCATAATTCAGAGAAGAAATTAGGACAAGGTTCTAAACAAAATTCAGAGTAGAAATTGACACAAAGTTCATAAAATGATTTAGAGCAAGGATCAAAGAATAACTCATAGAAGAGCCTAGAAAAGATCCCAGAGAAGAGTCCAGAAAAAGACACTGAGAAGGAATCTAAAAAGGTCTCAAAGGAGAAAGAAGTCGAATATGTTTCCACTAAATTTCATACAAATGAATCCCCTCTAAAAAATCAACTGGATGAGGCATGTAAAAAAATTGACCAATGACTAAGAGGATAGCAAGGGGATTTTTTTTTTTGAAATGGAAACAACATTCAACACACCTTAAAATACTCGACATAGCTCACTCACTGGAAGGGATACTGACAAAGATGTCACCACAAATGAAGTTGAGATCATCCCAACTTTCTTTTCAACCGAAATTGTTTTCAGAGTGGAGGAAATCCCTCCTCTTGATGTCTTTTACAATCCCAAGCATCAAGCTGTGGTAAAAAGATAGAGGAAAATGAGAAGAACAAAAGAGTTGTCAACATTAATTCCCAATAATGAACCTATGGATGTAGTATGGAAGGCTAACCCCATGGATCCTTCATAAAATTTGACAAAACTATCATAGTTTGCAAGTTTTTATGCATCTGCTACTATTGACAAGGCAACTGAAGTTATGCAACTAGTAAGAGAAAAAGAGGAGAGAATCCAACATCTAGAGCAATAGTTGGAAGAAGAAAGGCAAAATGTTGATCATCAAATGAAGAGTCAAATATCCCAATTAAAGTATGGCTTTAACCAATTAAATCTTGAATCTCAAGAAAAAATAATTGCTAAGGATATTGAAATACAACAACTATAGTTTTCATTGGACCAGTTGAAGGATAATCTTAAGGTCGAGGATTTTATGAAGGAAGCATTAGAGGTCAATTCTTTATTATCAAATCAACAAGCAACATTCTGTCAAAAGCTCTCTATCATCAATCCAATGTGCAAGACAAGTGATTCACTGATGAATCAAGCATCCGATCTGAGGGTGACTATTAATGAGAGTGATGATAAGGTCTTGGGATATATAACATGGAAGGACATTCTAGAGGGCAGAAAAGTAGATCTTCCCAAGATACATGAATCTCATAAAGACATCATCTTTACCGATTCTAGAGTGACCGATGATGCAAATAATATCATTGAATCCATCAATGATAATTTGCACAATTCTAATCTGATACAAGAATTCCCCCTTGGGAGTCTCCTCGATATCAGAGTCTTGGAAGCACAATGGAAAGAAAAATCAAAAGTGAGGGAAGAGGTGATTAAAAAATTGACCAAACTAGACTGGGAAGTATATTGGAAATATCTAGTGAAGCCACATAGTCAGTGGCTAATGCTACATTGCCTCACTGACTCATCCATGCACATGCTTCCTACTCTTTTAGATGCAGTGTATGTAAGACAACTGTGCATGAGGATGGGTCAACCTCATGAATTCAAGCCAATGATGGATATCTATGAGTTCAGATGATGAATGAAATACTAGACACCATTACATGTTGGAGCTTGTCATTGCAACAATTTATATTTTTGTATCTCTGTCACTCATTTTGAGGAGAGTTGTTTAAATCTCCTTAGAACTTTCATGTAATATCTATTTTAGTACTTTATTTTTTATATAAACTCTTTCATGCCTTTGAAGAAGGGGTCCCTAATTTCATAAAGAAATTCTTTAAAATCTTGCACTTATGTACTTTTAAATTTTACCTTAGTAGAATGAATGGATTAGAGTCCTGAAGTTTTGTGAAGAAGGCTTTCAGAAGCTTGCACTTTTGTACTTTTTGAAACCATCTTAATGAAAATGACTCAACTGGATCTTTCATTTCATGAGTAGAGTCATATGCATCAAGTACTTCTATTATTGTATATTGTTTTGTTTTATGAATTGATAAGCCATTTCTCTTTGTATTGTTTATCATATGTATCTATTTAAAACACAGTTTTGTATCTATTCACTTCTGAAAATGCTAGAACTGTTATCTTTTAATAAATTGATGAGCAACATTTGAATGATTATTTAATGTGATATATGCTTCATAAATTATTTTCATTAACTATTTAATCAAAATAATTATCTTAATAGTCTTTCATTTTTGTTAGTGTTTGATTAATCTTCATCATCATACACTAAAAGATAATCATTTTAGATCGCATAAACATTAATCAAACCCCGAGTAATTAATAGGTAGATCAAATATATATCTCTTTTAGCTGAAAACCACCACATATATCACTTAGTTTTTGGTCATCAACATCCTATCCATCCTATTACATTTTATTGAGAAATTGGCCCCATTATATCTAGGCGAAGCCACTATTCCAAACAGATAAGCAATGATATTCAAGTCCCCGACCGGGTGGTTTTCCCCCATGTTGTTGCAACAATTTTCAAGGCTTCAACAAGACCCCAATGAAAATTTCGGGGACTTACAACTCATGCCCCTTGCATCATGGATGATTCATGAGGAGGCTAGGGCTGAGGAAGTGAAGATAATAGTAGAAAAGAGGAAAGAGAGCCCCTCTACATCAGAGCAGAACAAATAAATTGCATGGATGTTATTAGTAACCACAACATCATTTCCAATGATGCTCAAGTCGCACCAAGATACCTGGGTACCCAAGAACAGGCCATCTCCCATTTTGAGAACACTTTAAGATTGCTAGGGAGTGAAAGTCAATAAGCATACCAGAGGAGATGGAGCAACCTGCCACACAATCTAAGGATCAAAGAGTACCAATCCCATGAGAGGTTGAAAAATGCATTGGAAAGGACCCCACTATTTAAGAATGCCATGCAAAGACTAAAGATCAATTGTATTGGAATAAAACTCAGTCCACCCTTACTGTTGGGTTTGTTAGAAGGTAGGAATGAAGAAGAGGAAAGAAAGAAGTGGGAAGAGGTAGAGAAAAATGCATGGTTCTATCCTCAAGAGGAAACTCCATAAACAGAGGCCTGGGATGTCAGAGAGGCCATAAGAGCTATGAAATATATGGATATAGACTAAGTTGATTAGAGGATGAGAAACACTTTCAATAAGGGGTTGATGATGAGGCTCATCAATAGGTAAACTATATGGGTCACAATGTCACTCTCCAACATATTAAAATTGACTTTTCTCACATTTATTTACATATTTTGTTATATTTTTCTTATTGTGAAGGGTGAAGGTGAGTTACTATGTCATGTGGCCTAATATGTATTAAATGTAGGAATTGGAGCAATTTTGGGTTGAATTAAGTACAAGAACTCGAAGTGGGCAAGTAAGAGAGATTTTAGGAGATTGGTCTCCCTCCTTAACTCCTCATGTCATTCGAAGATTCCTTCACCATATCTCATCAGCTCAGAGTTACTAGCAACCAAGCAAGTTGAGTCCATTGGCAGCCAAGCCAATGACAGTTAAGAAAGAGTCATTCTTGAGTTAGGGAGCCAAGTCTCCCTATTTTCTAGGGAGCTGTTGGGAGCTCTAGTTTTGTATACATAAGAGATTCAAGGGACTCATTAGGATTTGATTTTTTGTTGTAGCCAAGAGGCAATTTGAGCTAAAAGGGATGAAGCTCTTGGGTTAGGGCCCAAACCTAGCAGCAAAAGTTCTTCTTTTTGTATCTGTATTTTTATATTAAAATGAGAGTTAGCTCCTGAAGTTTATCTATATTTTGTTTAGCTTAACAAGTATTTGAATTATTTCCTAACCTAGTTTCCATTAGTTTGAAGAGGTAGATCAATGATGTATTAGTGAAAGAAAGTACTTCAGAAAAGCTTGTGATAGTGGCCTTCATCTCATATTCCTCATGGGACATGATTAGAGGGCCCCACTCTCACAACCCCAAAAACAGAGTTTGTATTTTGGTAATTGCATGGCTTAGAGTTCATTCTTAGCTAGATCATTGTTTATGATTTCTTGGAAGCACCTACAGTTGTTATCTTGTTTCCTTAAGTTTGTTGTAGCTTAAAAGGCATTCCATTTCATAGATCTAGCCCTTAACAATAGATATATAAACTTTCTAAAATTCATTTCATATTTTCCTTGTTGACATGTAGTGATGCATAAATGAAAAGAAAAACATGTTTTGTTGCATGGATTGTTGATCTACAGGGAGGAACTCATCCAACCAGCTTCACTTAGGTCCTCTCCACCTTGTGCCAATGCATATCAGTCCATAGTCTGAACCTCTATTTTGTAGCCACCATGAGAAAGCCACCTTAGGAAAATCCAATCTCCTTGGAGGGCTGGGCTTAGTCTTGGGTACTATCCACCTTCCCTACACCTCTATCACCATCATACATATCTCCAACACCTCCTCTCACTTTTATTTCCCCCCTAAGCCTTTCAACTAACTCCCTATAGAAAACTAGGACATCGTGTAGCAGATTAGGACATCTTGTAGAAGTTTCTTGTAGCAACTACAAGATCTCCTGTAGAAGCCTGTTTCACCATGTATTGACCAAAGATGGTAGTATAGGAGAAGGTTAGACCCTCATATTGGATTCAATTCCTATCATTTCCACCTGAGGTCATCTCTCCCGTGCCTTCTCCCTCTGCAAGATCAAACATAGTAGCATGGCATATACATTTCTAAATTTAGTAATTAAAAGTTTTTTTTTTTTTTTTTCCAAATGTAAAATGAGATAGTTAATACGTGGATTTATGAGTCCTATAATGATAGAAAACTTTCCATTTCCAAATAGTCCTAATAGCTAGAGGATAAATTACAAGGTTAGCATAGTTGTTTTCTGCAAGTAATTTGTGTCATTTCCTAGCTAGATGATTTATGTCATTTCATAGCATTTACCATTCAATAACTTTCATTTCCTAAATAGGCAAGCATTTACTTTCCTGCATTAGAACTAGACTTACATTCACTGTCAGTAGTCAATCTCCTTCTAGTCAATAGAAGACTGGTCTGGAATCCTAGTGGCCCACTGCCCCAGTTGAGAAGTGACATGAGTAGAATGTTGCATCTGCTGTGTCTATAGCACTGTCAGCTCCAAGTTTGTGCGAAACCCAAGGTTGATAAAGTCAAGTTGGTAGCCCTAGAAGTTGCATCATTCTTGCTGCAATACTGAGGCTCATAACCAGGTATAAAAGAGACTATCTGATCCAAGATCTTCTACTTATAGATGCATCAGAATTACATATAACAGGGCTTATTAAACATGGAAATTAAAAGCACATAAAATAATGTGGAAATAACAAGATATGCATGAAACCATGACACAATGATTTGATTATAGAGTTCATCTAATTCGGACTACGTCTTCGGGCCCTGCTCAATAGTGGGGATGCATTCATTCATTAAGTGGCATAAAAAAATGTAAAAGTACAAGAAACATTCATTTACAATCCTTATTGTTCCAAGCGGGAAGATGAATGAAGAATGGAGAGCCCAACTTTAGAAATAGACAATACCACTAAAATCCTAGCAAAAAATAGTGCATAATTGCCTATGTGAACACTTAATTCGAAGAAATGAAGCTTTTGCATCTTCTCAGAACTTCCATGCTACTCAAGGTGAGGTCCTGGCCTGCTACCAGGTTGGGTTATTGTTGTAGACAATAATTTTGAACTTCTATGCCAGCCTCCCCCCTTTTTCCAATGCAGACAGTCCATTATATAAGCTGGTGGCTAACTCCTCAAACCTCGGGAAGTTCTTAACAAATGACAAGTTTAGCAGGCGGCGGTTCCTACACTAAGGATCCTAGACCTCAGATAGCATGTAGGCGACAAACCTTTCATATATGGAAAAACCTCCAGAACTTCTTAACACACGTTATCCTTAACTCGACAACTTTTAATATTGACACTTTGAATTGGCGGGCAAATTTGAGCTTTGTAACAAGTAGCCTACGATAAAGGCGGACTCAACGGCTATTAAACCACAATATATAATATATCGGGTCTGAAAGAACTTTGCATATCACAAATAGGCAGAACTAGGGGTGATTCTTCATACGACTGCTTCCCTTTGTGATCTGCGACTGCAATATCGCAACTCGCAACTTAACTCTACGATCATGATATATCACATCACACTTTGGCTTTCTTCGGCGCCGATTATTTACCTGTTTTCCTTGCAATCTATGATTGTGATATATCACATCAAATTCTGGCTTGCTCTGGGGCTGATTCTTTATCACCGACTACCTCCGATCTGCGATTGCGATATTGCAAATTGCAACTGAGTAGTGCTGGGGGATGTTTTCCTTAACTACGGACCTCTTCATTCTATGATCTACGGTATGCAGGGCCAATGGCAGTCTGCCACTTGGAGCTTCCCCATTCGCTTAGAATTCTTCCACGTCATCTTCTCTTGCCACCTGTCCAAGTCAAACATGGACTTTGACTTGCTCTAACTTCTTCATATGATCTCAGATTCGAGTGCCATTCACACCATTGGAATTAGGATGACGAGCACTTCAATTCGATGTTAGCTTTATCTAGATTCTGCCAATTTGATTTTTGAGGCTTTTTACCATGCCGCTGGTACTTTTTAAAGATCCACCTAGATCAATCCTCCGCATTAAGAGATTTTGGACCACCAAAATGCTTTTCAGTCAATTAGAAAGTGAGGAAATTTCTCGCTCACTTTTTTTCTTTCTCCATCCATCGAGCTTTACTTGGATGCATTCCTTTGAAGCCCACATAAATGTACTCTACATCTCCCCATTGTGAAGTTCTAGTTTTCCTATCGAGTATGAGATCTTTGGGAAACTTGTCTAGATACTCTGGTGCAACCTCTTCGGTATCCATAATCAATGGAGGTTCATAAAGCTTGAGGTGTTCAAAATTCACTACTGAGGACATTTGCTATCATATACAAACCATACATGACTCAAACAACCCCACACTTACCAAGAGGTTATAACACACACTTTCTTTGGTCAAATTTTACAAGATAGAAACCAATACCCAAACTACTCATAGAAGGGATAAAAACATCATCATTACATTTTTAAGCAATGGGAAATACATCATCACTTTTACATTTATTTGTAATGCATGACTTACAAATGATGGCGATAACAAGCTAATACATCGAAAAAAACCATATTTGACTTAATAAAGAAGACCACCATGAATGTGGTGGATTTGTTTGTTGAACGTTTTCACCCGTTGGCTTCTTTATCGATGCTTTCTTAGCATGGAGCATATGACACGTGGCTCCTTGGTGTCCCGCCTTGTTGTAGTGGCTACACCAATTCTTTCTCCTCCAAACTTTCTGGGTCATCTTGGAGAACTTTCCCTTGGTGTTCCTCTGATAAGTGTTCATGGAGCCCTCACTATCGTTGGAATGTGAGGAAGTGATATCATCATCCGTCATTGGTTGGCCACTATCTATTTGGATCATTCCCCAACTTCCTTCCTAACATACCCAAGTCCTGCATGACGAGGCAATTCCTCTACTTTTATGGGGTTTATGATGCCTTGGCCATTAGTGCCGAGGACCTTCCCCTCATACCCCATTCTCCTTAATAGTTTGGAATCAATACCTGTAGTATGTTTTTCAAAAGCAACGAAATCATCGTCAGGAAAGGTACATGAAATCGAAGAATCAATTTTTACCTCAAGGTGGTTATGTTGTAGCTTTTCTAAGGCTTCATCCTTGGTTTGCAACTGGCATAACAACCTTTTTTTCTCCTTTTCTGCTTCTTGTAGGAGTTCCCTTAGCTCAACATTCTCTACTTGAATGATATGGTTGATCTCCTCAAGTTCCTAGAGCCATGGCACATTAGGTGTCCCTTTCATATTTGGTACAATATCTATTGAAAGTTTTGTTTTGTCGCCCGAATCAGAACCCAAATTGATGATTCCATCTGATGCAATCCTAAGAGATGTGATCTCTCTTTCATCTCTGGAGTCTGACACTGGGTCAATTGGTCTACCTTGTGCAAATAACACAACTGTGACCTGCTCATCTTCCTCTGATTCAGACTCATAATCTTGTTGCATGATGGAATTTTTCTTCTACCTCTTCTTTCTGTCATTCCTCTTAGGTCTCAGCTCAGGGTGTAGTTTCCAATAGTTCTCTTCGTCGTGTCCCTCTTCCTCAGATTGTGTACAAGAGGGATTTTCCACTCTTCTCTTGGTTGTTGCGGCTCTTCTTGGGTGGTCATTTTGTTCAGTCTGCCCCTGCTTTCAAGATGCATGGCCTTCACATTGGACTCATCGATAGTAGCAAGCTCAATCAATAATAATGAATGCCTTATGTAACTATGTAAAGAACTGATATACTTAGTTACAATCTGTGGTGAATCTAATGGAATCCTCAAATTCAATGCTTTTTTTCTAAATTCTTTAGTGAAGTTTTGCACATTTTGACCCTTTCCTTGCCTTAGGTGTTTCCATTCCATTAATTCTTTTTGTTTATATCCCAAAGGGTAAAACTGGTTCTTCAATGCAGAAACATAATTTGACCATGAGGAGAGGAGATTACCCACATTTTCTCTGCCTTTCAATGATCTCTCCCACCGAATGCGAGTGGTGCCACTTAGTCGAAGGGATTCCAATTGGATCTTTTCTTTGTCTTCCTTGATCTTTTGAATCCGGCAGTAGACCTCAATTTGCCTAATCTAATTCTCGAGCTTTTTTGCATTACATTCTCTAGCATACATAGGCAAGTCAAACTTTACATCTAGTTTAAGGAACGATTTCTTAGATGTATGTCTATGACGTCTGCAAGAATGATTAGAAGAAAAAGTGGAACTGTCGTTGGAAGATGGAGAGGGAGGGGGATCTTCTCCACCATCTCCATGATGTGCCGATCCGCGATCATCTGAATCTTTCTTCTCATGCTGGAGGGACTTCTCGTACTTGGCAAACAACTTGTCTACTTTCTCTATCATATTGTAGAACACTTAACGGTAATTTGGTTCCTCTTCCCAATGAGCTTCTTCATTGGCCATGTTTCTTTTTCATTGTGCACATACTGCTTTAGGATCAAAGGAATTACGCTTTCTTTCACCTTTTCACAGCTTGTTCTGGGTTTGCATATACCATGCAATTCGCATCAACAAAGACTTGCTCGGATACCAAACTTGATCCAAGATATTTTACTTATAGATGCATCATAATTACATATAACATAGCTTATTAACCATGGAACTTAAAAGAACATAAAAAAATGCGGAAATAACAAGATAAGCATGAAACCATGACACAATTATTTGATTACAAAGTTCAGTCAATTTGGACTACGTCTCCAGGACCTACTCAATAATGGGGAGGCGTTCATTCATTAAGTGGCATAAAAATAGATAAAAGTAAAAGAAACATTCATTTACAATCCTTATACCTCCAAGTGGGAAGATAGATGAAGAATGGAGAGCCCAACTTCAGAAACATATAGTGCCACTGAAATCCCGCCGAAAAATCATGTAGAATTGCTTATCCGAACACCAAATTTGGAGAAATGAAGCTTCTACGCCCTCTCAAAACCTCCCTGCTACTCAAGGCAAGGTACCAACCTAATGCTAGGTTGGGTTACTATTGTACACAATAGTTCTAAACTTCTATGCCAGCCTCCCCCCTTTTTTCGATGTGGAAAGTCCATTATATAAGCTAGTGGCTAACTCCTCAATCCTCGGGTAGTTCTTAACAAATGACAAGTTTAGCAGGTGGCAGTTCCTACACCAAGGATCTCAAACCTGGGATAACATGTAGGTGACAAACCTTTCATATATGGAAAAACCTCCAGAACCTCTTAATTACACATTTCCCTTAACCCGACGGCTTTTAATATCGACACTTTGAATCGGAGGGCAGACCTGACCTTTGCAACAAGCGGCCAGCGATAAAGGTGGACCAGATAGCTATTAAACCACAATATATAATATATCAAGTCCCAAATAACTTCTCATATCAAAAATCATTAGAACCAGGGGTGATTATTCATATGACCACCTCCCTTTGCGATCTGCAACTGCGATATCACAACTCGCAACTTGACTCTACGATTGCGATATATCACATCACACTCTAGCTTGGTCTAGGGCCAATTCTTTACCCATTTTCCTTGCGATCTGCGATTGCGATATATAGAATCAAATTCTGGCTTTCTCTAAGGCCGATTCTTTATCACCGATCACCTCTAATCTGCGATTGCGATATCGCAAATCACATCCTAGTAGTGTTGGGGACCATTTTCCTGAATTGCGAACCTCTTCCTTTTGTGATCTGCGATATGAGGGGCCAATGTCGACTTGCCACTTGGCACTTCCCCATTCGCTAAGAGTTTTGCTAAGTCATCTTCTCCTGTCACTTTTCCAAGTCAAACATGAATATTGACTTGCTCTAACTTCTTCATATGAGCTCAGATTTGAGTGTCGTCCTCATCATTGGAATCAAGATGAAAAGCACTTCGATCCGATGCTAATTTTATCCAAATTTTGCCACTTTGAATTTTGAGGCTTTTTACCATGCCACTGGTACTTTTTAAAGATCCACCTAGATCAGTATCCCATCTAGGGATTCATTAAAGCTATCACAAGTGCTTTGAAAATATTCACATTGATCATGTTATGGTTTCTAGATCAAATATTTTCCATAAACCAAGGTTTCTTCCAAACGCTAACCATCAAACCCTACGAATAAAATTGCCTAGCGTTTCCTTCAAACCCTAGTATTCATTTAGATCTCATCCATATTCTTTTGAATCCATCAAAGATGTCTTTATAGGGGTGATCTTCAATGATTTTTCTTCATCCCAGCTCTAATACCATGTTAATTTTCTTAGGGATATATTATTCGTTTCTTTGATAATTGCAGTTCTTCATTCACACATTAAATTCACCCCATAACATTATTCAAATTTGCATCATTATTCAAAAACATATGAAAACATGTAGAAATAAAAATATCATCATCAATGTAGTGGAACATAAAGGAACAATAAAAAAAAGGAATTCACTCATAGAAACACCAATATTGGTTGGAGACTAGGGAAAAACCCACTATGGGGAAAACCCTTTCAAATTCTTCTTCTTATTAGATTGTCATTGAATGATTCAAAAAAGAGAGTACAATAATCCATATCTTCATCCATACAAATATACAACAACATCAACAAAACAATATTCATGAAATGAACCCAACAATACTAATACTCAAAAACCAACCTCAAAAGCCTGTAATCAATTGTCACTGTCTATGGTCAACTACCGAACCCTGCATTCAATGATCAAATTCTGTGATTAACTAATAAAAAAACCCTAGTTTCCAACCTTAGGGAGGACATTTTGTGCATGTGACTAAAAGGCTTTAGCCGCATGAATGAGCAAGTTAGCGTGCAGTTGCAGCCAAGATTTCTATGTGACATGCTTATGGTTGAGACCCAAAACCCTAAAATAGAGATGTGAGCGTTAGACCCTACAATGTCACCTTCATGCAAACCCATTCATCCACAGACCTGCCTTAGACCTGTACGAGCCAAAAAAATAGAAAGTGAATAGAAGAATGATCCTAAATGATTATCCATATGAGGTTGAGGTCACTTGTATTTATAACCTTCCAAGGGGGTCCAATTTTCTTTTGGGATGACGTGATCAAATATGCACATGCAGGCTTTTAATTAGAAAATACACTTTCCCTTATCCAAATTGAGTGCTTCAATAGTCAAAATTGGTCCTCTTGAAAAGAGGAATCTCATATCATGGTTTTAATTTATCAACAAGATAGGAAATTAACAAAAATTAAACCTAGGAAGCACTAATATCCAAACTACAACACAAGGTAAATAGGTGGAATTACCATGCACTGAATTTAGCAGGCAGGCTAATGTTGACAAAAGTGGTATTATAGAACATCCCTATGTATATGATATATATTATACCAAACCCTAAAGGGTTCTTCAATAAAATATAAGAAATACAGAGGAATTTCCTATAGTAGGGCATTGAGGAAAATAAAAAATGGGCCTTAGTTGGATGGGACAAAATTTGCAAATTAAAATCCAGAGGAGGACTAGACCTCTAGGATCTTGAGACAGTGAATGAGGCCTATGGAGAAAAAAATGTGGTGGACATGGATCAAAGACATGAAGAACCCTTGGAAGCCTTCTAGAAATAAAAGTATGCTTTGTACTGGAGGTCCTTGACCTTAATAAGTTTTAATGACCATAAGGCGTGATTAACCACTAGAATCTAGCTTGGCGAAATTGAGAAGAAATACAAGACAATTGTTTTCAAGAAACCAAAAATGGTTGAATAACCCTATTTTTGGAGGATGCATGGAAACAATAACCTATCCTAGCTATGCCAATGAGAATATCCCTCCAAGAGGAATTACAAAGAGTGGGAAAATCAAAAGTCCACATATATTAGGACCGAGGAGGGGATAACTAGAAATGGCAAAAATGGTCATATTTAAGCCGCCATGAGTAGGATTAGCTGACCCAAATTGGACAAGATCTGGAAAATGAGCTTATGGGAAGACATATTATTTTCTTAGAGGATGATGACCAACTAAGGTGGGGGTGATAGGAAGGAGGACAATTTATCCTAAAGGAAGCCCACTTATACCTAATAGGGCACAACATACTTAGTGTGGAACAAACTTTGTTCCATCCCACGATGGCCGAAAATCAGGCTGTTCTCTTGGTTGGTAACACACAAATATATCTTAACTTAGGAAAAATGATGCCATAGAGGTTTCATTGGTCCCTCACAATTCAACCTCTGTGAGAATAAGGAGGAATCCATCAACCACCTTCTCAACAAATGCAAGTACAATGCTACCTTATGGGACTAGATCTCTTAGGTTTTTTGCCAATCAAATAAACAACGAGACAACATTAAGGAAACATTAAGAAAATTGCGAGGAGAAATGACGAAGAATGAGTTGGTAAACCTAGCCTAGTTTTTAAGTATGAGATTCGGGATATGGGTGGTCTAGAAGTAAAGAAATCGACAGATATTTCATGGTAAATCTCCCCCTTCCTCGGCCCTGATGACGCAAATTCTGAAAGAAACTCAATAGACAGTCCTTAGCAGCTTGCTGAAGAATTCATAAGACAACCTTACAGAACAAGAGAATAGAATTCTGGAAATTCTAGGATTAAAAGGTGCCTAAGCTTACTGTAACAAAAGGAAGGAACCCCAAATCCAAGGAGTTGCATCGAAAATGTTGCCACCAACTTAACTATTCCTCAAATTGGATTTCGATGGAGCCTCTAAATGTAACCCTGACTGAGATGGGGAGAGGGGGGTAATAAGAGATAGTGAAGGGAGGCTTCTTCATATTTATTTCAACCATATGGGCTCCACCACAAACAATGTTGCAAAATTTCTCCCAATGGAACAAGGGTTTGAATTACTGGTTTGGGAACAAATCCACAACATCACCATTGAAGGAGAATAACCTCTGTTGATCAGGATGGAAAAAAAACTTCTGTTTGGCACTAATATTGAAAAGGTCATGACACACTGCCATTTAGGATAGATCATCCAATGAATTCAGGGACACTTGGAGATCATGCGATCTGCCGAGTTCAACCTTGTACGTCGATCGATGAACAAGGTGGCTGATAGATTAGCTAATGAGGGTGCCAGTGGGACCTTCGAGATGGGTGAATGTGCCTCGCTAGATGTCTGAGAAGGATATTTAAAAGGTGATTGTGCTCACTTGGCTGATATGGACAAGATTGAGAGTGGTCAACATAAGGTTGAATATATGGTAGAGGTGATAGGCCTCGTAGAGGGACAAATCCCAAGACATGATCAATGATACACAAAAATAGAGAACCCAGACCAATGTGAAACCAATCTATTAGAAGGTCGATGCAACTAGGTGGCACCAAAATTACCTAAGAGAGCAGTACATGGATGATCATAGCAGGACAAGCAGTGGTACGGGGAGGTACAACCCTGGTAAGATACCTTCTTCTCCCATGGGTAGGGCCAGTGACCTTACTATATACCATTGGAATTGTTGGAGGTTACAGTTAATGGCTCTATCAAATATGAAAATGATGAAGAGATACTAGAAGAAAATGAATATTGTAAGTGGGCGATGGACACAGATTAATTTATGCAGTTTATCACACCTTGAATGGGAAATAATGACCGAATTAGGAAGGTTGTAGAGAGGTGGAAACCTTGAGGTATGGGAAACAACAACTATCTATTACCCATTATGCCCCATGGAATTTCAATACAAAAAGTGGTTTCCAAGAGTCTGAATAATTATGTTGATTCTTTTTAGGATTTCTAGTTACAATAGTATGGATGGAAGTAGGAAGACTCACCATTAGGGTAGGCCTCGAGGATGCCCGAAAAAGGTGACCCCTTTAAAGAGAATGAGGATGGATATTGCGGCTCGGGATGCAGCGAAATATTATGTTGCTTTAGTTTTGGAGGAAGGAAAGGCCATTCTAGAGGTTCTAAAGCAGGACATTTGAGAACAAAGAGCTAATAAATTAGAGGGTCGAATGGTTGAAGTGGTAGACTGGGTAATTGATACATGGGTCACCAGGATCTATGAAACCCTCTACCACAAGATGGTAGACACGATGTGGCACACAAAAATGGTCATGGGGAAGGTTATTGCAGAGACAGGCACCGGGTTGAGCACCCGAGGCTCTCAAAAAATCTAGATAGACATTCTCCGGAAGAGGATAGAGCATCTGGAAACTCATCTGCGAATATTGGTTGACATTGAAAATCACAAGAAGGACCACATTGACAATATGGCAAAAGAATTGATGTTTTTCTATGTTATGTCCACCTCTTGAACATAATTCTAGGAAATAGAGAGGACCAACTTTCACAAGTGAGGAAAGTTTGCGTCCAAAGCACTAAAGCCAGGTGTCTCACCAGGAAAGTGATCTGGAGCAACATAAACTGATGGGAACACCTTCTGACAATGATCTTGAACCCTAGATTGGTGTTTGAATGTTGCTTCTATGTTATTTTTGGATTTTAATCTATTGTTGTTATGCAAATTCTGTTGTATTTAGTCATGTTATTCGAGTAGGTAGTATAAGGGCCGAGCCAGCACTCAAGCTAAGGAATCCTCCATTTAAGGCCTGTAGAAGTCATGAGGAAGGCTGGTTCCAAGTTTCATTTTGTAAATTTTGGCTCAAACAAAAGAATGTTAGTAAATTCATGAATAAAATTCTAATGCAAACATGACTCTACTGTAGGTGGTCTAGTTTCCAGTCTGACAAACCAACTTGTAGCTTATGTAATTTTTCTTTGAAATTTGAATAGAAATCCAAATGCTTACTTACAAAAAAAACATATAAAAAAACATGAATCTCTAACATAATATTGATTAAAATATTATATAATAATATTCATTTATACTCTATGTATTTTACATACAAATTTATATGTGAGAGATATTAAACAATGATTTTTTTATTAAAATAAAAAATTAAAGTACTTTTAAGATATAATTATTTTTTGAATTTATTTATGTTATTTAACTTTTCCTCCAACTAAAACTTAAGTGTATATTTTTGGTTTAAGTTAAACACTAAATGCATTAAAAATAGTGATTTGAAATTTGATTTGTTAGTGATATTGAATTTTGAATAACATTTTTTTGGGACAAAAATGATAAGGATTTTTCATTAAGTCTGCACCCCATCGCAACTAGAAAAAAAGGGATATTTACAATCAATCTAGAAGAGAAAAATCCTTAAGACGAGATGAGAGAGGAAATTCAAGGGTTACATCTAGACATTTTCTTCTATTGTAGCCAAAGAAAATACATAATTTTTTACTATTAAATATTTTTGGCCACACAAAAAAATGCATTTACTAGGGATTGTCATAACTTATGCTGGGGTGTTGATTGACATTTTGTCATAGGGCTCTCCAGGGGCACTATTGGCCATTCTTATGTTATCATCATGATTTAGATGGGCTTGATGGTATACTTGCTATCTGCGAAGTAACTCCACTTCTTCTTCCAACATATTTATTCTATTTTATTGGCTTTGGGCTTCAATTTTCAAGTATAATTGGTGTCTACATACCCAATCCAACTCCTTTTTTAGCATGGTTTTTCTACTCTGTTGAATTTGAAGATTCTAATACAACAAAGAAATTATTTCCATTAGGTGAGTTATGTGATGGTGAATCTTAGCTATATCCTCTTAACTTTCTAATGGAGGATGAGGGCAAAGGTCACAACAAAATGGACCAACATTTTTCTTGCCATAGGAGGAAGTTGCATGTATTTCCATTGTGGGAATGAAGCCATACCTATGAAGGAGTTTGGAAACACCCTAGAAGAGGGAAATAAAAATCTAGGAGAAGCCTCATCCACCAACACTTTGAGGTAGTACAAAGAGGGAATTGAGCAACATTAAAAGCTGACAAGGATACCTCTATGAAGAGAGACTAGTTTTGAAGGTTGAAATCCCAATCCAAAATCCTCTCCAATGCATCCTCTACTTCACTGGAGCTTATTTTCCATGCCCCTAAGGTTGATGAGAACGAAATTAGATAGAATTGGTATTTGAAAAAGTATCAATTACTACAACTCAGAGTTTTTTCCTGAGATACAGATTCAATTGAAGTAACACAAACATGTTCTCATTTAACTTGGGCTCACAATTTCCAGGAAATAGGAGGAAAAGAGACAATGAGATAGGCCATGAAATTCCTTTCTTGTCATTGGGAGGTGAACAAATACTAAGGGACTTTAAAATGAAGCTTGATCCCATCTTTCCTCACATATTTTTGGATTACTTGTCCACCTGCACAATGATTTATGCCGATATTCTCCTGATCATGTGTCATGGAATCGAGGTCAGCCTTAATGAATGTAGTATTGAATACCAAATTCTCCCATATAGCAGGAGATAATGCTATATCTAAGACTGTAGGATTATCCCAAAAATATCCCATCTTACCAAGTACAGGGATGAATGCTAAAGAATAGAAGATTCTTATGCCAATCTTTGACACATCCTGAACATAAATGACATCAATGCAGACATTCATGGAGCTTTCCACTACTTGAAAACTATCATCCCAAGCGCGACACTTGTTTATCCCTAGAATATGCTTCGAATTTCCCATTTTTGAATTCTTATTGAAAGTGGAAACATCATTATTTATGCTTTGAGACTTATCCACTTTGTTCCAAGACGAATTCACTTCCATTCTATTTAAGAGGGAGAGCATATATAATTTATATAATGTTTTTCATGGAATTACCCTCCAGCTTATGGTGCCATTGACCCCACGTTTCCCTTCTTCTAGATGAAAGGATAAATTGGCTTGAGCATTTGCCTCTTGGTTTTGTCCACAAAGAAATGGAAAAATGACTTGTGAGAGATAGATTTCAATATGTGGTTGATTTTGATAAGGAGGAGCATAATAAGGTTGTTCTTAGGAAGGGAGCCCGAGAGGAGATATCGAATTGAGATTGATCCGAACTTAAACAAGAAAACAACAAATCACAGATATAACCATAAATACAGAGTTGTAACAGAAATAACACTTCATTTCATTAATATCAAATAATGAAATATGATTACAAACAAAATGGAAATAAACTAGTGATGAGGCTCATCAATGGGTAAATTTTATGGACCTTAAGGCACCTCCAACTTACTAAAATCAAATTTTCTCATAATTATTTACGTTTTTTAATTATATTTTTCTTAATGAGGAGAGTAAAGATGAGATGTCATGTCTGGTGGTCTAATGTGCTTTGATTGCAGGTTTTGGAGAAAATTTTTGCTAATCAAAGTGCAGGAACTCGAACAAAGACAACAAAGAGGGATTCTAGGAGATAGGATCTCCCTCCTTAACTTCTCACTCACTCGAAGATTCCTCAATCAAATCTCAACAGCTCGGAGTTGCAAGCAGTCGAGTCATGAAGTTCAGTGGTAGCCAAGCCAGTGACAGTTGAAGAAAAGTTGATCTCAAGATTGGGATCCAAGCTTCCCTAAATTCAAGGAAGTTGCTAGTAACTTCAGTTGTATAAATCAAGAGGCCTAGAGCCTCATTAGGATTCAAATTTTTTGTGCAAGATAGCTAAGCAGTATTTTCGAGTTGAAGCATTGTAACCAAGCACTCTTTTGTATTTATGATATTTTAATGAAAATGAGCAGCATTCCCTTGATCCAACACTAAGTTGAATCAGAGGGTTGAAGATATTGGGTTAGGGCCAAACCCTAAAAGTAGAGGTTCCTCTTGTTGTATATGTATGCTTAGGTTATACTCATAGTTAGTTGCTAAACTAATTCTGGTGTTGTTAATTTGCAAATATTGGTAGGGTTAATTAGTTTGCTTCCATTTGTGGATAGTTCTAACAGTATCATCATAGTGACAAGAAGATATTCCAGAAAAGCTGACAACAAGTGGCTTTCACCTCATTTCTCCCTTTCAGGGGTCATGGCTAGAGGAACACTTCCCATACATCCCAAAAAGATAAAATTCTTGCTTTTTGGATAATCTAGGGTTTCTTGCTAATTAGGTAATCATATTTTAGTTTCATAGGATAAGATGAAATTGGAATTTATCATCTCTTAGGTTTTGCACTGGTTTCATATCGCTTTTGTATTAGTTTCAAGCAATTCCATACACGAACTTAGCAAATAAATGGTGACAACTGTGTTTTCTTCTATTTGAATAAACCCTTCTTGTTTTTAGATGAATTTATGGATAAATGCCAACAATGATAAGTGTTGTTGCAAGATTTTCTACATTGCAGGAAGACGTCATATCATCATCCTCATCTAAGCCATATCCACCCATGGTTGCCAAAATTCACTAAGGTATCAATTCAAATTCTTGTTTTATGAGGAAAACTTTCCATTTCCATTGAGAAAATCCAACCATCTTAAAGCTTTGGCTTGAGTTCTAAGTAAGTTCCTACCACTCCCATGCCTTATTCCCTCCTTATTCACCTTTTGCAAGCTCCATCCCACCTTCTAGACCACTCCCTAAGCTTTTAGCTTGTTCTTGTAGTAAAACGGGGTATCTTGTAGGCGAACTAGTACATCATGTAAGCATCTTGTAGGAAAACCTGTAGTAGCCTGTTTTGAGTGCGAATTGAGGAAAATCATCACCAAATATAGGGTTAGGACCCTACTTGACCTCTAAGCAATCAAAACCATTGTACTCCTCTTCCTCCACACCTATCTGTCTTGCTAAAGAACCAAGAAAGATTATCACTTTCAAGCAAAAAGATAAAAAATGTGTTCTTTATATTTATTCATGCACACAATAGTCAGTACTCTCTAGATCAGATTTCATGCTTAGGTTGGTTAAAACCTCACATGTGTTAAATTAGGGTTCTTTTGCAAGAAAGGTATGTTAGCAAGTAGATAGAGGATTTAATGTTATTTTGCAAGCATTTTTTCAGTATTTCATTCTTGCAATAGGCAACATTTCTTTTCACCCAGTTAGGGTAAATTTCTCCTCTCCAGTTGGTAATCAGACTTCTTCTAATCAATAGAAGGTTGGTTTGAGAAGCCTAGTGGTCTAGCGCCCCATCCTAGTAGTGACAAAGAGTAGACCAATTACATCTATTTTTGTATACAACACTGTCACCTCCAAGTTTGTATGAACCCTGGGTTGATGAAGTAAAGTTGGTAGCCCTAGAAGTTGCAACATCCTTTCTACAATACTAGTGCTCATCACTTTTTGGCACTGTTGCCAGGGAGGTGTTTGAGTATATGTGATTTCTGATTTCTTTCTTCCTTTTCTTATCTCTTTCATTATGCAATTAGTTCCATTCAGCAAATAGTTGCGATTTAGTCATGTTTTCTTTCAATTCTGCAAGTAGTCTAAAACTCTAAAAAAATAAAAAAAAGACTCCTTTCATGCCTCATAGGAATAGGGATAACTTAGAATTTTTTTTTCCAAATACCTCCACCACTTCAAACAGCCAAACTTCCCTCTTCTTCGGTGGCTATGAGCTAGAGGACCCCTTAGGTGAACAACTAGAGAGTTTTGAAGAGCCTATAGGGGAAGAAGAAGAAATCATTCCACCAATGGACGCAATGACTGAAAATATAAATGAAAGGGGAGACAGGGAATGAGTTGAGGGTGATTTTCCCATCAGAGAAACTAATGGGGTTGCTAATATGAAAAACATAAGCCCCTCCGCTCTTCTTCACTTCCATGGCCTGACCTTAGAAGATCTAGATACTTTTTGTTTGAATTTGCTGTCATATACATAACTTATGATTACACATCTAATGATTAGAAGTTGAAATTATTCCCATCCACTCTCAAGGATGCAACCCTTCGTTGGTTCATGGGTTTACCTGGGGATAATATCACCACTTGCTCTTAGATGCAACAACCTTTCAACAACAAGTATAGGGACTACTGCAAGTCCAAAGATACCAAAGAGGAAATTTTTAGAATGACCTTGGGACATGATGAGTCCTTAGAGGTTTATGAGGAAATATTCCAACTCATGTACAAAAGGGCCAGGTGCACCCTTGATCCTAAATCACTTAAGTTAGTCCTTCTCAGGGGGATCAGGGAAGATCTCCTAGAAATCCTAAACCTTCTTTCAGGAGGGGACATCTACCAATTACCCTATGATGATATCAAGACACTTTTCAAGAATCATTCTAGGGTAGCTAGAAAGAAGGGTAGGGCTAGTCAAGTGGTGGCTAGTTCATCCTCTTCCAATACATCCATAAAAAGTGAAAATGGGAACATGTTGGAAGACTTTAAGAGTGAAATGTTGCAAACCATTTATCTGAAATTAGAAACTATGCAGATCAAAAGGAAGTAAGAGGAAGCAAAGAGAGCATTAGCCATCTTCTACCCTAGATGCATAAGGAGGCACCCTAAGAATGAATGCCCATTGAATCTTATAGAAATATACTCGTTCTGTGAGGAAAACCACTCCACAGAGAAGTGCCCTTCTCTACCTGGATTAAAAGCTGTGTATTAGGGAACCGAAGGGGTGACTCAACAACTCTGCTACATAAATCAAAGGGGGCATCATGGACCTCGACCATACCAGTAGGGCATGCAAGGGTCTTCCTATTCATATTACAACCCTAATCAAAGCACATCCATTCCCCCTTGGTGTCCCCCTGCTCATCCTTCTTAGTCTACACCTTCTCCTTGGTCTTTTGCACCTTAATACCATTCCTAATCGGCCAACCAACAATTTCAGCCATATACTCCACAACCTCAGTGGAATGCATCACCGTAGGGGTGAAGGCCCCCGTAGAACCAAACTCCAACTTTATTGCCTTCACCTCCATATCAACCACAACTCCTACACCTTTCTCCACCTAAATAAACTCAGATGCCTGCCCAACCAAACTCGAATTTGAACAATAGATAGGCACAACATGTCTATAGTGGAGAAACATCCTACCCTACATATGCTATGGAAATTCAAGAAATTAACCTTAGGTCTGGGAGAGTGCTTCAAGGTAACCAACCTCCATCTCCACTTAGGGGGAGTGAAAAGGAAAGAGAGGAAAGTATACCTAGAATGAATCCACCCCCCTTTTCCTGAAAGTTTAACCCATTCAGTCCAACACACCCCAGAAGAGACTAAACTTCTAGGTGAGTTGAAAAATCTGTGAGTCAAAATCCCGCTTCTCCAAGCTATCAAAGATGTCCCCATCTACAACAATCTGATCAAAGAGAAGTGTGTTGAATTGAGGCTTCTGTGATCCATGACATTTATATGAAGAGTTTCGGCGTAAATCACATGTAGAAAACCTTTGTTGACACGTTTCGAACCAACTAGTGTGGTTCATCGTCAGGACAAGTTGAGGAGTCAGATCATGGCTGCAAAATAAATAGGGAGAGCAGATCTTCCAAATGGCTAGGTTGACTAGGTTGACCATCAACGGCTATAAAAAATGGTTAGATTATATAATAATATTAAAATGTTAATAAGTCAAAGGTAATAACTTATAATAATATAATAATATTCTAATTATAGTAAATAATTTCTTCTAATAACTAATTATAATATATTATATATTATAATGTATATTTATTTAATTAAAATAATTTTCCTTAGGTTATTAAATTAATTAATTTAATTCCTTTTTATATTTATTTAATCATATAAATACTAGGGATAAGTGAAGGGGTTTTATTTTATTATATATTAGAATGTTATAATATTAATTTTATTTATATATTAAATTACTTAATTCTAATTTATTTAATCAAATGAATTGCATGGGATAAGTAAAAGGGGGGGTTTTGTATATCAGAATGTTATTCTATATATATATATATATATATATATATATATATATATATATATATATATATATATATATTAATATATATATATAATATATAGTATATATAATAAATGAAAACATTCTGATATATAAACACCCCCCTTAATTTTATAATCCCTAGCAATTCAATTGATTAAATAAATTAAAAAAGGAATTAAATAAATTAATTTAATAACCTAAGGAAAATATTTTAATAAATAAATATACATTCAATATATAATATATTATAGTTAGTTATTTGGAAGAAAATTATTTACTATAATTTATATTATTCTTTATTATTATAAGTTATTACCTTGTGTATTAACATTTTAATATTATTATATATTATAACCATTTTTTATAGCCTTGATGGTCCACCTAGTCAACCTAGTTGTTTGGAAGATCTGCTCTCACTATTTATTTTGCAACCATGATCTGACTCCTCAACTTGTCTTGACGATGAACCACACTAGCTGGTTCGAAACGTGTCGAAAAAGGTTTTCCAAAGAGAAGTGTTTCAAACATCTAGGAAGGTGAAAGAAAGACACCCCTACCATTAATGTCATTCGATAGTTGTCCGACTTAATGCTGAGGCAGGTAATTTTCCCAAAGTATCTAGATCCTAGGAGTCCTGAAGTAGATTTTCACACAGATGGCACCATTGTTCTCCATACCTTGATTGATATTGGGGCTTCCATCAATGTGAGGAATAGGGATACTATGCTTAAGTTGAATCTCTAGGGATCATTAAGGAAGACCATGAAAGTCTTGTAGCCTGCAAACTGATCCACAATAGCTCCTGAGGGAATTGTTGAGGATATGATGGTCTCCATTGATTCTTGGGAATGCCCTGCTAACTTCTTAGTTCTCTAGCCTAAGACCAAATTCAATGGTTATCCTCTCATCCTTGGGAGGCCTTGGTTAGCCACTACTAATGCCTAAATAAGTTGTAGGGCTGGAAATATGATCATAAAAAATGGGCATCTGTCCAAACAATTGGTCTTGTACACTGCTACTCAACCATCCCTAGAGCATGACTTAAATTTATGGCTAGAAGAGGAGGAAGAAGATGAAGTCTACTCCTCCCAAATATATACCCTAGAAAGTACCATAGGAGGAGGACAACCTGATGAAGACGACTTGATTGAACACATCCTCCAAAATCAAACTACCAACACCATGTCTCTGGAGGAAGTAGTGAAGGAAGCCAAAAACAACCATCGGATTGATCTATGCCTTGTTGACTCAAACCCTACTCATGTTAAGACAATATAATGTGGCCCTAAAAGTGCATTGAAAATCAACCCCTCTCTCTGTACACCAAGAAGAGGAGTTATGTAACATGCTAAGAGAGCAATTGGATGCCTTTGCTTGGAATTACAAAGAAATGAAGGGAGTGCACCCTTTGGTGTGTACTCATCACATTTACATCAAGGAAGGTTGCAAGTGAGTCCACTAACCCCAAAGGAGAATGAATCCAACCCTTCAAGATATAGCCAAAGAAGAAATACAGAAGTTGTTGGATGAAGGATTCATTTACCCTATCTTGGACAGTGAGTGGGTGTCTCCATTGGTGTTGGTTCCAAAGAAAAATGGAAATTGGAGGATCAGTGTGGATTACCGAGAGCTAAAAAAATCCACAAAGAAGGACCATTTCCCTCTACCTTTCATTGATCAAGTATTAGATGGTCTAGTAGGAAATAAGTTATTCTCTTTCCTAGATGGATTCAACGGGTACTATCAAATCCAGATTAGCCCAGAGGACCAAGATAAAACCACCTTCACTTATCCTTGGGGTACTTTTTCTTATAGGGTCCTTCCTTTTGGTTTATGAAATGCCCCTGCCACTTTCCAGTGAGCAGTCCTGAGTATCTTTGCAGATCTAGTCCATGATGCATTAGAAATTTATATGGATGATTTCACCCCCTATGGGTGTGATTTCCAGGAGGTTCTCTCTAACCTGGGAAAGGTGTTAAATAAATGCATTGAAATGAACTTATCCCTTAGTCCTGAAAAATGTGAATTCTTAATGACTACAAGGACTCTTCTAGGTCACTCAATATCCTAGGAAGGACTGCAAGTAGACCTAAATAAGATAGCCATCATAAAAAGGGTCCCTAATCCATAGAAGCAGAGGGATGTCTTATTTTTCTTAGGGTTAGATGAATATTATAGGATATTTATAAAATATTTCAGCAAGGTAGCCTCTCCCTTATTTGGATTATTGGCGAAAGACTCAGAATTTTTATGGTCAAAAAGTCGCTAAGGGTCCCTAGAAACCCTGAAAGACAAATTTACTACTTCACCTATTCTCCGAGGCCCAAAATGGGATATTCCTTTCAAATTTATGCTAATTCATCTCACAAAGCTATAGGAGCAGCTCTAGGCTAGATAGATGACAAGCTACCTTATGCCATTTACTTCATCAACAAGAATTGATTGAAGGCCGAGTTAAACTACACAATAATTGAGAAAGAGCTCCTAGATGTTGTCCATTCATTGAATAAATTTAGGCATTACATTACTGGTTATTGGTTACCAAACATTTGTACATACAGACCATGCTGCAATTAAATCTTTGATGAACAAACCTGATGCAAATGCCCAATTAGATGGTTACTTTTATTACAACAATTTGATCTAACTATTATTGATAATCCTGACAAAGAGAATGTAGTTGTAGGTTTTTTATCTAGATTGACTTTGCCTGCAGGTGAGGAAGGAATGGCTGATGATCAACTACCATATGAACATTTATTTTCCATTTCGGTTCTCTCTCCATGGTTTGTTGACATAGAAAACTACTTGGTGTCTACATAGTTCCCTCCAAATTTGTCCTCCAAGGAAAAGAATAGAATCATAAGAAAAACCACTCCATTCACTTGGATTGGGGGCAATCTCTTGAAGATGGGTCCATATCAAATTCTGAGAAGATGTGTCAGGGAGGAGGAAGTTTTTGGCATCCTTTTAGCTTGTCATGATGGGCCTTGTGGAGGTCACTTTGCAGCCAGAAGAACAACATTCAAGGTACTACAAGCTGGCTATTACTGGCCTAGTCTCCACAAAGATGTAAAAGGGCATACCAGCCAGTGTGACTGGTGCCAAAGGATGGGGAAGCCTACCCCTAGGGATGAAATTCCCTTGCAAACTCAAGTGAATTTTGATCCATTTGACAAGCTGCACATGGATTTCATTGGGCCCATTGACCCTCCATCTAGATAGAAGAAGTACATCATTGTGTGCACTGACTACTTAACAAAGTGGGTTGAAGCAAGACTTATCAAGGCAGCCATAGAAGAAAAAGTGGTTGAATTCTTGAGTGAGAATGCGTTTTATAGGTTTGGATACCCTAGATATTTGGTCACTAATTAAGGAAATCAATTTACATCCCACATGATTGAAAATCTATTAATCCAACATAATATCAAGCACAAAAAGTCTGCTCCCTACCACCCACAGGCTAGTGGGCAAGTGGAAGTCACCAATTGAGCATTGGAAAGCATTGTGACCAAAGTGATTAGTAGCAGCAAAAAGGATTGGGTAGACAGATTAGTGGAGGGCACCTGGGCCTACATTACTACTTGGAAGACCACCATTAGCTTCACTCCTTATGAGCTAGCCTATGGGAAGAAATCCTTGTTTTCCATTGAATTTGAATACAACACCTTAAGGATGACAACACAATTGGATCTAGATGTCACAAGGGTACAACAAGAAATATTTATCTAGCTGAATGGGTTAGATGAATTTAGGATGCAGGCCCTCCTGCACACATAAGTGACTCAAGTACAAAGGAAAATTTGGCATGACAGACATATCAAGGACAAACTGTTTCAAGAAGGTGGCTAGGCCTTGCTGTATGACTACCCGTATAAATATTTCAAAGGAAAGTTAATGACCATATGGTTGGGACCATATGTGATAGAAAAATGCCATGATAATCACGTCGTTGAAATAAGAACCATCGATGTAGAAGGTATCCCTTTGCTTGTCAATGGGTACAGGTTAACAGTCTACAAAAAGCCCTTATCAAAGTAGGAATTAATAAATAGCATCAAAAAGGCAGTATGATGATTGAAGAAGTCTCGACTTCCATATCCCCAAGTTCATAGAGAAAAAAAAATAAAAAATAAAAATAAAGGGACCTAGGTGAAAACCTCCATGAGGCACTTGAGTCCAACTTTTGGGTTGAAAACCTCTTGAGACAACCCAAGATTATTGAAAAAATAAAATAAAATAAAAGATCTCTGGTTGAAAACCTCTTTTAAGGCACGCAGGGCAGGCAACTAGGATGAAAACCTCCTTTGAGGCAACTTAGTTGTCTTTCCAAAAAAAAAGAAGAGAAAAAAACATACAAAAATAACAATTATGTTTTGCAGCTTTGCAAGAAGATGATGAGCACATGATACAAAGGACAACATGCTCTACAACAAACTATGTTTTCCTTTATCCATCTCATCTCTCCCTAATCTCCATGTTCTTCCTTCCATACTCAACTCTAGATTCAACTGCAAGCAATTATGTGTTTTCTACAAGATTCCCTGTAATGCTACAAGAGTTTCCTATAGGTATTACAGGAGGTCTTGAAAAATTACAGGAAGGGTAGTCCAGTGGAAAAATGGTGACACAAGCCTATTTTGGAATATGAAAAGAGCCATTGGCCTCACCACAACTTAGCCATCACCCTTCATGACCATGTCACCCCTGTATCCATCAGAAAAAATCAAGTTAGAAATATATATCTATATCTATCTATCTATATATATATATATATATATAAGAGAAGAGAAGAAAGAAACATCAAAAATGGGCATGCCAACAATATCCCACCTCACCTTCCACTCCATAACCACATATTCCACTCATTCCAATATCCATTCAACTTCAAAGAATAGGAAAGATGCAGAAATTCAAGAAAAAGGAAGCTACAGGACATCTTGTAGACATTCTGTAGCATCCTATTCCACAAAAAAGGGCACAACAACTCCAACCCACCTTCAGCATAAGGACTGTAGGAATAAGGAAGCTACTCCAAAGCTCAGTAGCAACAAGAAGCCTAGCAACAACAAAAGTCAACACTTGTACATCATCAAAGGAACAAATCATCAACAAAAGAATAAGAAATAAACATAGTTGAAGAATATGCATCTAGGTCAAGAACAATATATTGATATCACTCTCCAGCATGCATTAGTAAGGCAAAGGACCGACAGGTATGTCATCTCACCAATATTCCCTCAAAGGTATGAACATGATTAAAGTGTAGGAATATGCAGGAAGTTAATATTATAAGAGAAGGTGACCAGTTAACTTGGCCACCCTCGGTCAAATAACAAGAAGAAAAAGGGTTAGTCAACTGCACACGTGGCAAGGTCACATAAATAAAGGGAAATGAATAAAAAAAGTAGTTATGTTATGGAGAATAAAAGTGGGAGATGATTACGAGGAAAGGTGATATGATGAACTGGTAATGGGACCAATGGTCCAAAAGGAGGTATTCATACTCGGCCAACCAACACATCACCCAACGAAATCATCCACAAATATAAATAATCACTGACTCCCATGCGAAGTATTGGTTATTTCAAAATTATGAAGGTAGAGGCAACATCGAGGAGTCATAAAAGAAAAAAGTTACTCTTGGCCTCCCTATAATGAGCACCTACAAGAAACAGTCAACACCTACAGCAAAAAAACAGTACCTACATGAAACTACTGGAAAGCTACAAGATACAGAGTAAATTAATACACAGAGTTGTAAGTGGACACTGAGGGCCATCAATTCAATAGTTCTCATCACCAGAGCATAGTAAAGGGAGGTAGGTGTTTTTAGTGTCAGTCAGTTCTATCTGTCACTAGTGATCAAATATGATTTTACCAAGTTTTTTTAGGGTTCTCAAAGTCAACTTATATCATGTCACTAGGTTTTCAAAATAAAATTTGGTCATTGGTTAGTGTGTCTAGGTCTATTGCTGCTCCTTCAAAATTTCCATGTCCAGTCATTGCCATCACTCAATTGGATGTGCCATCATTGAACAAATCATCATCATTATTTTAGTCATGTTACCATGGTCTTCATTTAGCTCAATGTCTCCACTAGGTCACTAGGGTTAAAGTCATCAAGGTTGTCATTTCATTCAATAAACCAGGAAATGAAGGAGTAGTGATAAGGTTTGATCAAAAAGTTACATTTGTAAGTGTAATTCACTTCAAAATGGTGCAATAAGTTATGTTTCAAAGCTGCATGAAAAATTTCCAAGCTACATAGTTTATATCAAAAGCAAAATGAAAATTATGATGGGCCACCCTACCATTACAAAGTTGACTTCTATGGCCTATAAAGGCCAATTTTTTTCTCTCATTCCTCTCATTCATCACATTGTCAAAGAATCTCTCATCCATCATAACTCATTTCCTCACTCATTTCGTTGCTAAAGAGATCTCATTCATCATCAACCACTTCCTCAACATTTTTATGTCCAAAGATATTCCAAAACATTGGTCTCAAGCTACCTTCCTATGTTTTCTATGGCAAGCCCTCCTTTTCATGCTTGCAATACTACAAACCCTATTTCTATACATTTTATCCTTCCTCACACTCAAACTCACCCCTAAAACCCTCACACCCCTCACTTTCAATCTTAAAACCTTCTATACCTAAAACCTAGCCCTACACTTTGTTTTTGGTAGCCTTCATAGCTGGGACTGTGTATAAATTCGCTATCTTTATTCCATCACTCTTTTCACTTCCCTCCACTTCCTTAAGTTCCCTAACATCCTTCCCCATATCATAAATTTTTCCTACACCCATTCCTACTCCCTAACCCCTTCATCCTATTCTCTCATTCCCTTCCTCTGTTTTTCCCTCTAAGGTTTGTACTCACAAGTTTATTATGGAGAAGGAAAGGAGGCCTTCCATCAAGGGTGAGAAAATGGAAAGGTATTAACTCCTCAATACATAAGAGTTGATGTCCTCACCACTGTCTAAGCAATGTTTCTAGCATGTAGGGTGTCTTCAGTTTTGTGAGCAAGTTGAAAAAAGTCAAATGTCATGCTAAGTTGACTAGTTTGTTTGCCACACATCTTAAGAAGGATCAAGTAACAATTGTAGGGGTGAAATTCACTATATCAACTGAAATCATTGTAGTAGCCACAGGGATACCAAATATTGGTGAGAAATGGTTCAAAACTCAAGAGTTGGATGCCCAATTCTATCAACCCTACATCAAAGCTCATTGACAAAGAAAGCAATGAAGACAAGGAATATTGGCTAAGAAAGGTCAATTATCATCTAGAGAAACTCCTTGAAAAATCCAAAATAGATAACAAGATACATAAACTCATGGCTTACTGCTATCAAACAAGGAATCAGATTGCACAAATCAAAATCAAGAAATTGAAAACAAAACTAAAAGAAGTCTAGGACCAACAAAGGGAGTCAACAAAAAGGGATAAAATAATGGAATTGGTGGCAAAAACATCCAAGGATGTTTATCCTATCATCCATAGCAGCCAAGGAACAAATTTTGAAAATTTTGGAGCAATTTGATTTTTTTGGAAATTTTATAGGAAAGGGCACATAGAAGCGTCATGCAGAGGTGCGAACCTTTTTCCCTAGGCATCCAAATGAAGTTTTTACTACATGGATGAATGAATAATGATGAGTACATGCCAAATATCAGTTTAGTTTTTCATAAAATCTTCCTATTCGGATTAAAAAATAAAAAAACCTCACCTTTTTCATGCCTCTACCACTAAATCTAGACTGGCGCAACACTTCTGAGTAAGGTTGGAAAAATAAAGTGTTGGAGGCCTTCCATGGATATTTTTTGGAAATTTATGGCTCATTGGAAAGAAGAAATGTGGGGCGACTTGACCCAGCTTTCATAATGCAAAATGTACTCCTAAAAGTATTCCAAAATCATCTCTAAACAGGTGTGACCCTTTTGCTGGCTGGTGCGACCCTTCTGGGCCTCATGTGACCCTTCTATAGACATTGTGGGAGAATGATTTTTTGGAGGCCTTCCCATTGGTCATTTTCAACAATTCAAGATGTTTTGGAAATTAGATAGTGTTATGAAACCAACTCAAAAAAGATAGAAAAGATAGATCAACGCCTTAGAATTCAGCCTCTTCGAGGGGGCAACCTCCTTTACATTACATAAATGAACAATTCTTGGATGATTCAAATGACAAAACCTCCTTTCTATATATAGGAGTCTAAGGAGTCACAATATAAATCAGCCGACCTAACAATAATAATATAAAGCCACAAAAATAACAATAGAGGGATTCTATGGGGCACAGTAATAACAATATGGGGGAAATAGGGGCACAACAATATTAATAAGGGGTATAAATACAATAGTAATGGGGTAATCACTAGTATTATAGGGACCCAATAGTGTGAGTTGTCACTTTTCATAGGAATTCTATTTATGATAGCACTGATGATTCTAGAGAATTATTGTTTTTAGGACAACCATCTTTTACAAGTGCAATTTGGATAATTCTCATGATTGCTTCATATCATATATGAACAAATATGATAAATATTTTGGACAACATTAATAGGACATGTTCATAGATCTGTTTCAACCCTCAAATATTGATTTGCTTTCTTATTCTCATGATGATCTCAATTGCATTCTATAGAGTATGATACATGTTATTTTGCACGTGAAGTTGTCCTATGAATTGGAAAATTTTCAACCATCCCTATGCTCATATTTGGTGAATTTATTTGTGCCAAATTAGCATTGAAGCATTTTTGTGAGGCTGATATTTGTGAAGAGCAACATGTACTTCAAAGCATAAATCTCCAATCATCTCTATTAGCATGTTACCCTAAACATGTCACTAGAAATAGAACCGAGAATTATAGTTTTGGTGTTGAAATGTCTATAAGGTGAAGTTTTTTTAATTTATGGATTGTTGCAAGGATTTCCAACTACATATGAAAATGCAACAAGTCATAGAATTGGGGCAAATTTATTTTTTAAGATTTGAATTTATCTTCCTCTTTTTAGCGCTATATTTATTGAGAAACCATAAGGAACTTTCCAGGTTTCTTATGATCCCATCTCAAACCTTGGAGAATGATGTTGATAGAATCCAAAGAGGTCGTTTCTCAAAGTTTGAGGATCAACCTTCTAAGATACACAGTTATGTCATGAAGACCTTTCTTGGAGAAAGGATGAACCATTATTTTCTTATTTTAACTTTATTCAAAGATGGATAGAACAAGTTTGTAAATGCACATATCAATATTGACATGATTGTGGTGTTTCTCTCCATCCTTATGAGTTCAATCCTATCCTTGGTAATTATGTGATATGACCTTGTGATCACCTTGTCCTTGACATATCCTTGTTTTGTTTCATAACCAAGCACAAGGGTAGAGTTTTTGACTTTGATGATATTTTAGGATGGCTTCATTGGTTTTATGAATATACCTAGCACTTTGTGGTTTAGCTTAAATTAGGATTAGCTAGGTTTTGTGTTATGCGTCTTGATTTTTCCATCATTCCTTGGGCATGCATTTGTATTTACTTATGCTTATATGAAATAGAAGAAATAAGAAAGAGAAGGGTAGCTTAGGAGTTATTTATTGCATTTAATTTTATAATCTTTCATATTCCAAGGTGACCATATCACCCTAGCACTTGTGTATTGATTTTATTATAGAATCTAGCAAAGATGTTAGAGTGAGACAAGTTATAGATCTTGGAATACTAAAGTTGATGCTCTCATGCGCTCTATGGTGAGAACATGTCCCCAAGTTGGAGGTAGATGTTACCCCTCACATGCATTAGTAACAAGAGCAAATTTTTCTTCCATGATGTAAATATCTAGCCAATAACTATACATGTTCTTCTCTCCTCCATAGTGAAAATGATAAATGATGCCTTGGACACCTTGCTTAAGTGTCATTCAGGTCAAATGATTTGGTACCACGTACTTACAAGATACATTATTTCTATTGTTCATAATGTGTGTTATTTTCATATATAGGGGTCTTCCCAGAGATTTTTGAGAGATTTGTTGAATGGGTCAAGACAATCTCTATTTTTTCTTTCTACTTTGTTTTAATTTTCATTTGCAGGTCATCACTATCTTCTTGTAAAGTGTGGCATTTATTGGGGTTGGTTGTACTACTAGAGAGTGCTTGAAAATGGATAGTTTTCATATCCCCAACATGCATAAAATTTTCCATCTTTCCTGCACACTCACATTCATGGTTGAATTGTACATGTTCCCCATAAAAGGCCCAAATTTTAATAGTCATGTGAGAAGAAAGGGTTAGTAAGTCTAAGGCTAATGCTAATGAAAAGAAAGTAAGAGCAATTATGAAATTTAAAAAATGCAAAAGAGTAATAAGAGGGATACATAAAGCCACAATATCCAAAGCAAATTGAGAAATCTCCCTCATATGATGCCATTACCCCTAGTCCTAATATGATGCCATTACATTAAATGCATCTACCAAAAAAAGGACTAATGAAGTATCTTGATGTCCCATGTGATCAACTTCATACAAATGATGGACTCAATAATCTGAATTAGAAATGTATATTTATATACAATCAAAATGAGATGAAAAGAAATCAAATATTGAAAAAGGGCAATGAAAGTTAAAAGGAAAAGTGAAAGGGTGAAAATATACAATGCCAAGGAAAGGCCAACTCAAAGCATTGATATAATCCTCCACAAATATGCTCATTGGATTAATATTCATTGGCCTTACTTGATCATGCAAGACAATCCCTTGATGAGGGTTCTAAGACCTATTTCATTCTTTGTGTTTTGTTGCATGTGATAAGGGTAGGTGATGGTTGTACCATATCTAGATTTGGTAAATTATATTGAATATTGAGATAATATGAGATTTTATGAGGATTCTTAGTGTGATCTAACCTAATGACCCTTGTATGTGACATGCCACACTAATTATGTTGTTTTGGAAGTATGTGCCAGAGATGTATGATGATATGAGCCCATATAGATGATGATACACCATGATGGATAATACCTTCTTACCATGATGATGATGACTACACTCTCTATCCATGATTATTGAGGATGTTATCTTGTTTTGGTGATGATTTAGACCATTCCTGAAGATGCCCTTGTACCCCTTGGAGAGAGAATGCCACCACCATGATGGAATGTATCTTCTTAATGGACATTGAGCCTTATCTTGATTATTATGGACATGATGATGATAGGACACTACTTTGGATGGGTCATTACACCTTCTCCCTTGATGAAATGATGCCCTAGCTTGAGGGTTGTTGCACTTATGATGGGAGGTTTCACTTGATGATGATGTATGACTACTTTTGGAGATGACCTAGCATGGTGAGGAGACACTTGGCACCTTTTGATGATGAGATGTGACTCTTGTGGGATTAAAGACATGAATTTTAGAGCATTATAAACCACTTAGGAGGATAATGTCGTGCTCATTTATTAACTCACACATGTGAATCTTGCAGGGTATTTATTATGGATGACTAGCATTTATAGCATATTTCTCTGATAGATGAGGCATCTTTTGGGGGTCGACCTTGACCCACTCACCTTGTATCATGGATTTATTGCATTTTATGGGTTTTACTTCATTTTATCCTTTTGTAGAGGATAGAGCTTGGTTTCCTCCTATTTATAAAGGGAGCACTACCTCATTTGTACCATTTCACGTTATGGAGACTTCTCTTCTCTTGCCTTTTATCTTTTTTTTTTTCTTATTCTTTGTGGATGTCTAAGTAGAGAAAACTCTTAAGGAGGGCTTGTTTATGTGGATTGAATTCTTTCCTTGGATGGATATTGTTGAAGCTTGGATGAATGCATGCTAATATAACTGAGTGGATCTTATTTGCCTTGGTTATGTTTATGAATGATGGTAATTAAGTATTAAGAAACTGGGCATGGTATTTTATTTTCATTTATTCTGCTTAATAAAACTATTCTTCCAAGTCTTTTAGAAAGGAGCAAGTGGGCTTCTTCCCTTATCACATACATATCAGTAAGTCATAGGACCCTAGAGGAAGTACATTTAGATTCATCTCAGTTTTGTAGCCTTTTAAGTTTATTGGGAAATTTTCGACATAACTAGCTACTCTTCTTTTAGTTCCTGTTGTCAACTGTACTAACCAAAACGTTTTGAGTTTTTTAGTTTTTAGTTTACACTTTTCCACTACTTGTGGACTAATATAACTGAGACTTTCCCCTGGATCAATTAATACAGAAACATTTTGGTTCAGTATGTTACCTTCAATTTCTATCATCATAGACCAGTGCTCTGCTTGCATATCCTCTAGAGCAACATTTATTAGTGGAATATTTCTTGCAATGTCGTTTACTGTTGGGGCTTCCTAAACAAGTTACACATTTTAGACAAATCTGGTATTGTATAGACGGTTTCTTAACAAGTGGGGTTCCCCACACCCCCAACATATTAAAGGTTATTCCTCTTTCAAAATGATTGTCCCTGTATTATTTAATTCTATAGTTTTTGACCTAGTATGTGATTGAGCAAATTGAGGTGGATTGTTTCAGTTGAATTTCTTTCTCTGATGATCTTTCCCAAAAAAAAATTAAAAGGGAGTATTTATGTTTCTTTTTCGTTCCTCCAAACTTATTTTTATCCTTATTCTATAGTACTTTTTATCCTTCACATTTGTTTTTGAATCTTTGATAGCACAGTCTGGCCCTCCTCACTGCTTCATCCATTGTATTAGGATTATCAAATTCAATCCTTTCTCTATATGCAAGCGACAAAAAAATTAAAAATATATGTACTTTTGCTTTCTCTTCTTTGATATAAGGAACATATCGTAATGAATTGGTGAATTTTGAAACAAAATTAATCCATTGTGAGTTATCTCAACCTTAAATCATGAAACTCCTTTGCATGATCATCATAGTACCTTTTGGTTAAGTACTTGGATTTAAATTGCTTCTAGACTTTTTCCCATGAAAATGTTTTTTTCTTCTAGATTATGCATTGCTTTAGCCTCCTTCCACCATAAAGCAACTTTTCCTTTTTGCTGATAAATTGCTAACCTTTCTTTTAAATTATTTTCATACTCATAAACTTGGAAATACTTGGTAATGTTCAGCAACCAAGCTTCTGCATCCTCCTCTTTTTCACCTTCAAAGGTAGGGCTTCTTATATTTTTAAATTCTCCTTGTAACTCAATTTTCTTTTTCTACTTTAATTTTTATGATTTTGGAGAATTTTTGTCAAACTCATTTCCACTTTCATATCTTTCTGTTTTTGGAGATGCACTTTTTCTCTTCAGGGGATTTGTCT
The DNA here is from genome assembly GCA_000404065.3 of Pinus taeda. Lineage (NCBI taxonomy): Eukaryota > Viridiplantae > Streptophyta > Pinopsida > Pinales > Pinaceae > Pinus > Pinus taeda. Next base: position 192,589 of record APFE031551072.1, read on the forward strand.
TATCCCCATCTACCTCTGTATCTAGATATTTGTCACTGGACTTTTCATTCAATTCCTTTATTAATTTTTTTCTTGTTCTTCGCTGGTTTTCAACAAGCAATAATTCCCAGCTCTAATATTTGCCAATTCTTAACATAAGTATTTTACTATTTCTAAGAACTGAGTGGTTGGAGGTGTTCCTTATCCTCCCAACTCCACATATAATTCTCCTCCCTCAGAAGGAAGCAGATTTGAGGCTTCCCGCATATTATATTATTATGTTGTCTCTCTTATGTACCTTATTAACAAGTAAACAAAACCCATTAGTGTTACATACATTCCATAATATCTCATAATATAAACATTTTATTTTTTGGTTGTGGTTTACCCTTAGGCCCAACTTTGCAACTTACATTTCTGATACCACCTATAACATACCCTTTTTCCGTCACAATTTTTTTTCTTTCCATATTAGGATTTTAACCTATTTATTTTCTATTTTTCAGATCCCGCGAATGCTTATTAGATTGTACATGACTAGGGTATAATTTCCACCTAATTTATTTTACAGTAACAATCCAGTTATAAACATGACTTTCCTGGCATGGAATAATTTTCATGACTCCTTTGTTATGGTTGATTTCCTTTCTTCTACTACAGAGACTTCTCATACAATTTTTTCCTTGTATCTATTAACAAAATTTTTAACTTTGGTTTCTAGCCATACCTAGCTCATTATAATATATATATATATATATATCTATCTATCTATATATATATATTATATATATATATATATATATATATATATATATATATATATATATATATATATATTATATATATATTATATATATATATATATATATATCCTTTCTTCTACTACAGATACTTATCATACAATTTTTTCCTTGTATCTAATTACAAATTTTACTTTGGCTTCCTAGCCATACTAGCTCATTTATATTATAATATAATAATATTACATATAACACACACACACACACACACAACCCATATCCTATAGTCCATGTGCTCTTCACATGGATCCTGTACCAAATGTCTCAATGGTGGTTATTTGATCTTGATGCATTGACAGTGGTGATTCTTTCTTGAGGACCCTAGGCATATTTCATTTGTGAACTCCTGATTGAGGGTTTCATTTGGTCATTTTACTATGGAGGAGCATCACTCCAAGGTTTTTTCGTACACAATTTTTGTCTCCATTTCAATTCAATTTATGTAGTTGTTTGGCTAGGGTTGACTTCTTGAGTTCCCTTGTTCATGGTTCGTCTATTCTTGAGGTTTCTCCTCTCACCAATCAGGTATATAATGAATTTTTTTCCCTTTATCATTTTAGAAGTTTTCCTTTGTTTTTTTTTATCATTGGCTAATTAATTAGTTTCTTGAATTTTTCGTGTAGGGTAGAGGGCGTCATGAATAATGAAATGAGAGGTATCTGTAATTTTTCTTTGTGATGAGCCAAGGATGGAGTCTTCCTTCGATCTGTTAACTTCGTGGAGACTCCTCATTTTTATTTTATTGGTAATTGCTTATAATTTTATTTTCCTTAATAGGAAATTTACTAGCATTTAATGAATAGGAGTTTTCTCTATAATTCATAGGGTTTGTTTTTCTCACCACTTAATTGTTTGATTTTACAGGTCCTACTGTTCCTCGTATTGGAGGGACTATGGTGACTCTCTGTCTAAATTGACGACCTCGAAATGAATCATTTATCTGTAATCCTATCTCGTATTCAATTTACAAAGTGTGGATGCTAGGTTTTCTTCCTCTCTGTTTTCCTAAAGTTATTGGGTATATAGAGAATGAGGGTTTAATTGAGAGAGATATAATTATGGGTTTCCACTTTTGTGGAACCTTTCTCTATCACATATCCAATAATTTCGATTTAATTTATCTCACTTATTTAATTCTCTTTTGTGTATCATTCTATCTTGACATTGACCTTCAGGGTTTTTGTTTGGACCCAAGTTAGCTTACAGATTGGTTCACCCTTACAGGTAATTGATCTTCTCTTTTAACTTGTTTCTCCTCCTTAGTTTTGCAAATGTTTTTCTTGCATTCGAGAATTCTAATTCATGTTATTAAATGGGTTTTAGGTAAAGTAAGTACTCATGTGAGTTCTTACAATAGATTCCTCATTTCCGTTGGTCTAAAGTTGATTTGTGGCATCGCGTTCTCTTTTCAGGTGGGCCTCCTACTAGACTAGCCTTAATTTTCCCTACGTTAAGGTTATGGTACTTTGTGGACTCAGTAGTCGAAAACTTATTTAGGGTTTCTATGTTGCTTGCCAATTTGATTGTGCTCTTTTCAAATGATTTCCTTATGGCCTAACATGGCCTACTAGATTTTATTATTCAGTAATTTTTATTTAGCTTGGCCCCAAATTTTGGGCATGACTATATGGATGATATTGTTCTCTGTAAATTTTGGTCTATTAGTTCATATATACCTACACTATTTATTTACTAGTCTTGGAATTTCTTTATAGGCATTTGTGTTTGTATGGAAAATATTGTATTAATAATATATGTATTTAATGGCGTTTATGTTTTGTATTCTTATAAGAGATTATCAGTTTACTTTTTTGGGTCCACGCTTGTTGAAGACATAGTTTTAATATTCTTGTTTCTCTCTTCCACTGTCGCATAGATCATAAGGAAAGGTTGAGTCATTTCATTTGATTTTAACGATTATACCCCCTGTGGGTTCTCATTGGCACACTTGTTTGTATAATTTTGTAGTATTTTACTCATATATACAAGACACTAGTTTACTTTAGGGTTCATGATTCAAACTGATTATCATATTAATTTTATTCTTAAATTAATAAGTAATTTCCTTATTGTTATATATGTTTTGCCAGTATTTATACACAGGTATATTTCTGGTTGTGAGTATAAAAATAATGTATATGTTTTTATTTTCGTAGTTGTAGCAATTACATCTTCACCCAAACTCTATTATTGTTTACTTAAGTTCTTCAATAATATCATATGGTTTGTAAAGTTTTGCAACTAGATAGGTTCAATCTTGTGAACATGCACATCCATTTATGTAGTTGAAATTGTTTAACTTTTTACATGACTTTTAATAATCTAGTGATTTACTAGAATGCATTTAATATTCCATGTTTCCTTACCAATTATCTAACTAATATATGTTATTCAATTTATTAATCATCCTTGTTCCATATTAATCTTTAGTTTCTTATTTCTACATTTGTAATAAGATGTGAGAATTTTGTTATCACACTTATTAATCTTATATAATAGTGTTATTATATGTATTCTCTTCCACTCTACTTTATCCTACCTTAGAAAAGTCTCATTCAAGAACTTATACTTTACAATATTTAAGATAGGAATTGCATAAAACCATTTTACAGAAGTCCATGTATATATCTCTTATACTCTGCTTTTCTTTAACTTTATATAATCGTTCGCTATAAAAGTTAGACTTACAAATAGAGTAGATAAATTCTAAACTTGTTAATTATATTATATATATCTTATAACTCCTTTTGTTCATTTTCCCCAATTCAATTTACAATAATATCACTATTATTTTATTCAGAGAATAGATTATTCAACAATGTAATTAAATAAGAATATATAATATTAATACTCTTCTATCCATTTCCTACATTCATTCTCATTAGTACTGGTATTTCTTCCATCAATACTTTAATTTTTCTTTGTACTTTTCAATCCCTTTCAATTCGATAGCTTCTTAAGGCTATAACTTAGTTATACAAACACATAATTCTCAGATTCATAACTTAGACTTGCATGAAAAAAAATATTAGGAACATAACATCTAATCCTCCATGTCAACTATCAGATATTTTAATTTTTTCACAAATATTTAATAATAACAATACACAGTTAGCTCATACATACTTTATACTCTGAAATCTCTACTAATTGAAGATCATAAAAACACAGTAATTAAAACAAATTTTTTTCTAACTGTAATAGATTCCTTGGGGATTATTCAGGAACTCAGCATGTTCCACCCAACCATAAACTGCCTTTGCCAGTTCCCCCAAAACTAAGATCTCCTTTCCCTCTAGAATCAACAACATATTTGATTCATAGGTGATTTTATTTTATAACTTTCTTCCCAACAGATTTTTAGCAGCATCATACTTTAAGGTTTGCTAGCCTTTTTGCCTAGGCCTTTTTGTTTTAGTTTTTTTTTAAAACATTATTTTTTTCCTTTAAAGCATACATTTCTCTCCCGTGGTGCTTTACTCCACCCCAATTAGTATTTATCTCCAACTAATTAATTAACATAATCTTTCTCTCCCATTATGTTAATTTTATTTCTTTTCATTAGTTTCTCTGAGGTATTTTTAGGGGACATTTAGGGAAGGTCTGTCATGTGCACTTGGCCACCACAACTTTTTCTAAGTTCGATAGGAGTCTTCTACTCTAATGCTATTTCTTGAATAATTCTGAGAAATTTATTTATTACATCAACACATAAATCTTCATCTAGTAGCAGTTGAAAATTTGCATCTTGAAAAGTTAGATGTAAAGAGAACCTTCCTCCATGGGGATTTGAACGAAGAGATATATATGCAGCAGCCACAAGGATATGAGGTAAAAGGGAAGGAGAAACTAATGTGCAGGTTGAAGAAGAGCTTGTATGGCTTAAAACAAGCTCCAAGACAGTGGTATATAAAATTTGACAAGTTTATGTCTGAACAAGGTTATACTAGATGCTACTCTGATATTATGTTTATCTAAAAAAACAAAACGATGACAGCTATATTATATTGTTATTGTATGTAGATGACATGCTTGTTGTAGGGTTTAACATACAGGAAATAAATGTGCTCAAAAGAAAATTGGCAAATTCATTTGCAATGAAGGATTTGGGAGCTACAAAAAAAACAAATCCTTGGTATGAGAATCACTAGAGACAGGAAAAATGCAAATTAACATTGTCTCAGAATGAGTACATACAAAAGGTGTTGAAAAGATTTAATATGCACAATGCAAAACCAGTTAGTACACCTTTTGCTAGCCATTTCAAACTTAGTAAGGAAATGTGTCCAAAGACCCAAGAAGACATGGATTATATGTCTAAAGTTCCATATGCATCAGCAGTTGGAAGCTTAATGTATGCAATGGTCTGCACAAGGCCTGATATTGCACATGCAGTGGGAGTTGTAAGCGGGTACATGAACAATCCAGGAAAGGAACATTGGATGGCAGTGAAATGGATTCTCAGATATTTGAAAGGTGCCACAGATCAAGCATTATGCTTTGGTGGTTCATACATTTCTCTACAAGGATATGTTGATGCAGATATGGCAGGTGACGAAGATAACAGGAGGAGCACTACAGGACATGTATTTATTGTTGGTGGAATAGCTGTCAGTTGGGTTTCAAAAATCCAAAGTGTTGTTGCACTTTCAACAACAGAAGCAGAGTGTTGCTGCTACAGAGGCTAGTAAAGAAATGATTTGGTTACAAAGGTTTAAGGATGAATTGGGTAAGAAGCATGATATGGGCAAGTTATACAATGATAGCCAAAGTGCCATTCATCTTGCAAAGAACTCAGTATTTCATTCCAAGACTAAACACATATAGCTCAAGTACCATTTCATACGATCAGTGTTGGAAGATGGAGAGTTGAACTTGGAAAACATACACACTAGCCAGAATCCTGTAGATATGCTAAAAAAAAGTTGTAACCAGGGAGAAAATGAGAATATGCCCAGTTTCAATTGGTCTTCAAGGATGACGATGAAGATGAGAAACAACCAAGTCCAAAGAGGAGTCATTGTCTAGCAAATGAAGTAGTGATGGAATTGCTACAATCATTCTCCAAGTGGGAGATTGTTGGATGTGGAGCATGATTGTTTAGAGGTCTTTGTTTTAGCTAGACATATACCCCAAGAAGTTTGTACACCCCACCATGTGGGGGGTGTGGGGTGGACCTTTCCCCCCAACGGGGGTCCGGGGGGGCCGATCCCCCCTAGATGGGGGGTTTGGGGGCCAGCGGTCCCCCGGTAGGGGCTCGGGGGTAGTGCCCCCAAAGCTAAAAACAGATGTAAAATTGCCTTGTAAAAGTATAGTAATTTCTAGTCAATGTGGGCCATTCATTAGGCAGATGATCTGACGATAGAAGGTATGTTTAGTTTAGGGTTTGTTTTTTCCCTAGAAGGCAACCCCTCTCTTTGTATGAGGGAATTGTATTGAATCTGTGTAATATATGTGTATTATCCAAGCGAGAAGCAGAGAGGTGAGACTGTGATAGAAAACAGAGGATATTACGGCGGATCTACTGTAGGTTGTGTCTCTTCATTTTGTTGGATAATAGAAAGGAAGGACTGGCTATTTGGGGTGGACGTAGCCCAAATTGGGTGAACCACGTATATCTATGTCTCTTGTTTTGCGTTTTCTGTGTTTATATTTTTGCAATATTTTATCTGTTCCATTGCTCCGTAATATATAATTTTTTAACAAATTTAGGGATGTGTTAGACAGTGCTAAATAAATTTTAATTCTCATTGTTTTTCCCTCTTTTGGTTGTATTTTATTGTGATATAGTACTATTAGGGTATATAATAGTGTAGGTTAGTTGAGTAGTATGGGGGCTTTATATATATATATTCAATCATGGCCAGTTGATTTAGGCAGATGATCTGACGATAAGAAACGATCTTACGGTTTCTAGAGTGGTTTTTTGCCCTATAAGCAAACCCCTCTGCTATGTATGAGGCGATTGTATTGATTCCGTGTCACCATATGGTGTATTCTCGCAATGGCGGAGAAGCAGAGAGGTGAGCTTGAGAGAGAAAACAAAGGAGTGATTACCAGTGATTCACGTAGTGTGTGGTCTGCGTGCATTTGTGTTGGATAATAGAAAGGAAGGAACCTGGGCGTGTTTAGTGACGTAGCCCCAAACAGTTGAACCAAGCATATATGCTGAGTCTCTTGTTTGCGTTTCTGGTAGTTTCATATTTCTGGCAAATTTTATGTTGTTCCATTGCTCCGTAAATGATATAATTTCTAAAACAAGTTTAGGGATGTGTTAGGACAATGGCAAAAAATGATCATTCTCATTGTTTTTCCCTCTTTTGGTGTAATTATATATATCTACTATATATATATATATTATAGTTATATATATATATATATATTATATATCATATATATATATGATATATATACGGTCCTTACAATTGGTATTAGAGATATGTTGAACCCTTGAGACCTATGGGCCCATGCATGCATGACTAGTTTTGTTAATTATCTTCTTTTGATCAACTATGGCATGGAGAATTTGGGTAAATTGTATGAAAAAATAGGCCAACACCATAACAATTTCTCGCATGTTAATGTCCCATGGCCTATCAATAAATTTTTCAATTAATAAGAGCAACAGCCAAGTTGAATATTAGGAAGCCTATTTTTTACTTGGTTGCAAAGGAAGCATAACTATATCCAGTAAGATTAGATTTTCAAAAAGATTAAGAAACTGTTGAATCTTTGACGTTTTATGTTTAGACAAATTTTGAAGATTAAAAAAAAAAAAAAACCAACAACAACAACAACTATCATATAAAGAAGGTTCGTCCCTAGTGGAATATAGGAACCCATTTCATAAGACATATTTCATTATTTTTAACACTCAAGGTATTTATAATTTTCTTAAAGTTTAAGTTTATATGTCCATTCTTTTGTTAGTGGTTGAACATCCCTTGAATATTAGTACTGCATCATCGTGAAATATTGCCTATAGATCATTAGTGTGTTACTATTTTGTTGTAACTTGTGTATTATATCATTTCGGTTTTTTAAAGCAGAACATTCAGTAGCATCTGAATTCATGTCCTTTAGCAATTTGAGATGAAAACAGTTGATGATTCCCAGATCCAAACATATGACTCTATAATTAGTGGTTGTGATGTTTATGTATGTTCTCCATTGATATTATGATGAAGATAGCGTTAATGGTTATGTATGTATGTATTGGTGTTATGATGATTGTAGCAATTATGGATATGTATGCTCTCTACTGATATCATGATGATAATAGCTTTGATGGATAGGTATGTTTCCATTCATGTTATGATGATGATAGCCATGATGGATGTGCCCCCATGTTACCTACTTGCATTAGTTCTGGTTCACAATGAGCAATGATGTGAATGACAAGGTGATGTTAATAATTATATTATTACAATGAATAACACTGAGAAACTTTGTTACTAATGATTATTGAGTATGGCAGGAAACCATCAGAGACACTCGCCTATGACGAGTTGGTGACACCTGGTTTGATGAAAATTTATATTATTTTATCTTTGAAATTGTAAGTCGATTTTGAAACTTGATATATATGTTTATCTATATTCTAATTATATGTTAATGATTGTAGGCACAAATTAGTTTCTTGGCCGAATGACTCACATATGGGTGATGGGTTTTTACAAGTGGATGGAACTACATGGGAGGGGTGGGACAGTGTTCTTGATCCTACCCACTAGCACTCCCATCGTGACTTGGGCTGGAAAGGTTGAAACACCTTCGCCTTGAAGATCACGATGCCATGAGGGTAGGTTCCATAGTTGGTTTTCTCATGAGGATTTTACCAGGGGGCGTGCATCAAGTCAGATTCCTTGATCCCTAACACCATTAGTCTCACTATAGCAAGCAACATAAGAGATGATAGTGGTCTATGTTGTTGCACCTATACTTTCCCCTCGTAGTCACTGAATGATTGAAGGGCAAGTGGTGTGGCACCCTTGGAACTTCAAGGGAATTTATTGAAGGGCATGACCAACTTGGCACCCTTGGCATCACAAATAAACTATTAGGCATGGCACCCTTGGAACATTGAGGGAAGTTCTTGAAGGGCATGACCAAACTTGGCACCCTTGGAATCATTAAAAATACTAGGTAAATTTACATCAAGGGTAAATGATGGTAGAAACTGAGGTAATTAAAGCAAAAATAAAACTTGGGTTAAGAGGATCATAAGAAGAAATAAAATAGGTTACCTTAAAAACTCTACCCTTCCCATGTTGGAAAATAGTAGGTAAATTATGTAGTTTGAATAGGTAAAAGGGGAAAGAGGGACATAATTGTAAGGATAAAGATTAAACCTAAATTGGTTAAACCTAATTAAGAGAAGAGGATGGTGAATTAAAATAAGATCAATAAATTAAATTTTACAGAATTGTAGAGAACCTCCATGTGGAAACAACCAACATAAGAATATCCATCTAAGAGATAAATTGCGTTAAATTAGGGAGTAGATAGGGGATCAAATCTTGACTCATTATATGAGTTTAGTAATGAACACAAATTAAAGAGTAAAAAGGGGGATCAAGAGGCAAGTAGGAGAAAAAATAGGAATCTTGTTGAGGTGAGGAAAATATTAGTTTTAAATTAAAATTTAAGTAAATAATTTTGGAGACCCTTGATGAGAGAGTGACACATGGGTGGGTGAATAATTAAACTATTAGATTATAAAAAATTATTAATTATGCATGACATGCCAAGTGTCACCTATGAGGACTCCTATAAAAGAGGGGGCAAGCCATGAGAGAGAAGACTTTTTGGGGAACCCTATTGTTGAATGGATGTGACTATGTCAGAGCAGTGATTACGAAACTATAGTTAGTTTGGTGAGGTAGAGGATTGTAGAGAGGGGACTCTTGAGCCAAGGAGTGCTCTCCTCTACTAGATATTGCATTCATCCATTGTACAACCCCATTGTAGCTCGAAGGTCCTTCACCTTTCTTCCTCCATCAACCCTCCAAAATCCCCTTTCTAAACATCCTGTAGAAATCACAGAACATCCTGTAGAAATTCTGGAACATCCTGTAGAACCCCTGCAGACTTCCTGTAGAAGCTCACGAAAGCAGTTTCTTGATAGCCAAACTCCGTGAAACTCTTTGGAAGGGTGCTAGGGACCCCTTAGGCCCTCTTCTAACCTTCCCAACCTCCTGCACACATTTTCTCTTGCCAATCTACCTCCGTATAGTCAAAAACAGTGAAAGCACATGCATGATAATTCTAACAACTTAGTCAAAAATACAAAAAGATGTTTTCTTCAGATAGAAGTAGCTTACACACATGTATTTTACCTTCCTAGAAGTCAATGGGATCTCTTTCAGTAGCTTGCATCCTCTTTCTTGCATCAGTAGGGCTAGCTAGTAAAATTAGGGTTTGCTAGGGTTTGCATTTCCTTTTAGCTTTTCAGTTTCTTTCTGCAAGTAGATTAGCTTCCTTTGAGTTAGCTTCCATCCATCGGTTAAAAATATTCTTCTCAGAGCTCATAGAAGTTGGCTTAAGCTCCTAGCAGACTTGTGCCAGCTAACCAAGTGACAGTCGTAGCAAGAGCTAGTACTTCTGCATACAACACCATCGCTTCCAAGTTTGTTACGAACTACCAGGTTGATAAAAGTAAAGAAGGGAGTCCCGAGAGTTGCAGCATTATTGCTGCAATACTGGAGTCCACCAAAGATTCTTCACTCAAGGAATTTGTCGCCGGGTTTGAATAATGTTGATTTGGACTTCTGTGAGAATTGCATTTATGGAAAACAGAAGAGCATCAAATTTCTCAGAGTTTGGAAAGAAAAGAAGAGCGAAAAATTAGAGCTTGTGCATATAGATGTATGGGGACCTGCTCAGGTATCATCTCTTGGTGGCTCTCGTTATTATGTTACTTTTATTGATGATGCAACTAGAAATACTTGGATTTATTATATTAAAAATAAATCCGATGTATTTGATACTTTCAAGAAATGGAAAGCTTTGGTTGAGATTGAGACATGAAAGAAATTGAAGTGTCTTAGATCAGAAAATGGAGGTGAATATTGCAGCAAAGAGTTTGATAGGTACTATCCAAAGCATGGAATTCGTAGAGAGAAGACAATTCCAAGAACACCACAAGAAGATGGTGTGTGAGAAAGGATGAACAGAAAAATCATGGAGTGTGCAAGGTGCATGAGATTGCATGCAGGATTACCTTTACAGTTTTGGGCAGATGCTATAGATACTATTGTTTATCTAATAAACAGAGGGCCTTCAAGTTCTTTGGATGGAGGTGTTCCAGAGGAAGCATGGACAGGTAAAAAGGTAAACTACTCTTTTTTAAAGCCTTTTGGTTGTGAGGCCTTTGTCCATATTGATAAAAAAAATAGAACAAAGCTTGAGGCAAAGTCAAAGAAATGTACGTTTATTGGATATGGTGTTAATGATTTTGGTTATCAC